>VYZT01042231.1:0-151947 GCA_013400735.1 Pomatostomus ruficeps | reverse complement strand
TATTATTATTATAATACTGTGTGGAAAAATTACCTGGAGGTGGAATCCAGCAAAGGACAAACCACAGGGCTGCAATGCAAGTTATCTGGCAATAATGCAAATTATCTGGCAGCAAAAGAGCCTTGGAGTTGTGTGAGTGAAATCAGGGGCAGCTCTCTTCTCCCTGAGTACAAAAAGTGAAAATGTGGGGTAATTTTCCAGGGGAGGAAGCAGGAACCCCACATGTGCCTCTCTGCAGGGTTTGCTTTTCACCTGCTGCACCCTGGTTCTTTGGAAAGTGCTTTATTAGAATTAAAATGCCCGGTATTTCCTCATCCCGCCAAATCCCATTTCCAGTGTTCCGCTAATGTCACACGCAGCACCTTTGATCTCATTCTAAGCCCTGGAATAACGAGGAGACATCAGTCAGGCTTTGGTGGGAAGGAGATAGCACCCAGTACCTGTGCTCAGTGTCACAAAGCTCACAAAATATGAATGAAAAATCGGTTCCCCCTTCCCCATTATTATTTGTCAAAAGCTTGCCCGCATAGTAAAGCTTGAGGAAAATATCTTTAATTGTATTTTGCACCCAGCACTCCTTATTTTGAACCTCTGGCTTTTTCAGGTTCTCATTCACTATATATTATAATCATAATAATCATCGGAATAATAACAATAATTACAAACGGGGAAATTTCTTTGAATAGTAAATTTTCACCTCCTGGGACTGCCAATTGTGGATGGGCCCGTGATTGATCAGAATATTACACAATGGCGTGGTGTAATTCTTCAGTGTGATGCTGTAAAATGGAGTATTGCTTCTGTTATTTTATCCAGTTTGCTTTTATATGACAGGGTTTATTGTGCGTTATGTTGTAGCTCATTCCTCTGTTCACAATGCCTACTGATGTGTAATTATGACTTGTCTGAACTGTAAGAAGGAGCAGTAAGTGAAAGAAAATCTGCAAGCACACTTGATTTATGAGCCCTGATACTATATTACAGTCCTAATCTGCCTGCTTAACTTAGCTTCAGGCAAACTTACTGTATAACATGCTTACGATTAGCACTGCAGCAAGTTGTAGAAGATTTACTCTGTTGGAGCTGGGAGACTTTTTTCTTTTTTTTTTTTTTAAATGATTTAGTCATTATTTCAGTTACAGGTATGGCAATAAATTATTCCCCGTATAAAGACCCTGTGTCAAGGAACAGCAATTGCTAAAAGGCTTTTTATACAGTAACAAAGAACAGTGCTTGGAGTGTTTGCCTCGCACAAAACATCTTAATGTTATTGGTCATTTTTTTATGATGAAACTTCTTTACACATTCTTCTCACATTCATACAATTTGTTTTATTATACTGCGGCTTTTGTAGCTCAGTACAATCTGCTTATTATAAGAATGTCTATTTGGACCCAGTGAATCTCATATTTTCAATAGTGGCCCAAAATAGAAATTACTATGGATGTGCAAATGAAAAGAAGGCCATAAAGCAATGACCTAATGCCAGGAAGAAAAGATGTAAGGAGATTTGCATTTTTTTCTTAATCACCATTCATGAAGACAGATGCATTCGTTCAGTCCTGGTGAAACTATAGCATATTCAGAGCAGCTACTTTGGGTAAACTAGAGGGGCACATTATTACCCTGGAATAATAAGGATCAGTGTTGATCATTCAGGGCCCAGTTTGGGGCTCATTGAAATCGCTGCCTGGCTTGCCATTTGACTTCCCTGGAATCCCTATTATACAGTATTCACTGGCAAATAAGCCAGGGATCTAAAGCTTGATCCAGGGAAAGGCTCCCGTCATTTAAATGGGTGGCAAGCATTCTTTTTTTTTTTTTTATTTGCTGAGCAGAACTGCTTGCTTGAGTCATGATAGGTGTGCTCATCAAGATTTTCTAACTGGTCCTTAGAATGTTGGTTTTTCCTGGGGTTTATAAGCAGTAGGCTTTTTTTGAAAAAATGGAAACTCATGTCATAGGAAGTGAGAACCATATCAGATGAACAAATGCAAAATATACATCTATAGTGGATGAAATGCTAATAAAATACCAGTATGGGAACAATTTCTAGGCAAACTTCCCTTCTTCAATTTTTGTTTTATTTATTACCTTTTCTCTTCATTAACAATGTTATTGTGAATTGTAAATGTTTTTCTCCTTTGAAAACACCTCCTTACACCTACCTGAAAGCCTGTTATGATTGCCAGTGAAGGAAGGACTTTCCACTCGAAGTTATTTGGTGTTTGGGGCAGTGCAATAGCAAAGCAGAAAGGATAAAATGCTAATAAAATAGCAGTATGGGAACAATTTCTAGGCAAACTTTCCTTTGTTTTTCAATTTTTTTTTTAGTTATTACCTTTTCATTAACACTGTCATTATGAATTCTAAATGTTATTTTTCTCCTTTGAAAACACCTCCTTACACCTACCTGAAAGCCTGTTAAAATTGCCAGTGAAGGAAGGACTTTCCACTCAAAGTTATTTGGTGTTTGGGGCAGTGCAATAGCAAAGCAGAAAGGTTTCAGAGGGGAGCAGTGGCACTGCAGTCACGTATGAACACTGGACAATAACATCCTTTAATTAGGAACAACATTATTTTCAAGCTTCTGCTGCTCCAGTGAAGTTACCATAAACAATGACCTGTCAGCACGACAATAAAGCCTTTTCATTTCTTGGGTTTTATCTGCTGCACGTTATAGAGTCACCAAGGAGTTGGCTTTCCTACAGCTGGGCTCACAGATGGCAAACCAAAGGTGGGAGTGGAGATCCGTGGTGACCACGGCCATCATTTCCCGTGGTGTCCTCTGGCCGTTTGCAGCCCCACCCTTCAGGGGGTGGTCATCACGTTACAGTCATCATCTGCAAGTATTTGTTGATGCTATTGACTGAACAAAAGGTTTATGAGGCACAAGATGTCTTTTTCTAAATGCTGCTGTGCTACCTATAACCTAATTAACTTTACTTTAGCCAGCTGAGTGTACCTGGAAACCAAATCTATCATGTGGCAATTAGCTTTCCTCCTTCTGGCTCGGTACACTTAAGTTGCTTATTGAAAAGGTTAAATATTGATTGAAAATGGATAATAGAACCATATTACAGTTGTATGCTAAATGGCAGAACTTGCCTGTAAAACATTTCCAGTTACCCCACGGTAATGCAGTTAGAGAGCAGCAATCTGCTGCTAAAGCACCCGGGCAAAAAAAAAAAGAAAAAAAAAATCAGGGACAAATATAAATCACCCACAACGCAGCCGTTCTTATCAGCACGCTGAATTCACACGAACATGTTTGGAAGTTCAGCCATTAATTATCATGATGTTGAAATAATAGAATAAAAATAATAATTGCTTGTGAAGCGATCTGTTGCCTCCTCCTCCGACGGAGGCTCCTCTCTGTCTCTCCCTTTCTCCCCTGCCATGGGGAGCCACACAGACAAAGTATCAAGTGATCACATAGCATGAACTGCAGCCCGAGGCAAAGCTTGTTATTTTACTTGAAACGGTGATGCATTTAGGACCCAGGAACTGTCAATAATTTTTTCTGACTTCCAGGGGATAAAAATTCCAATTACAGGAACTTTCCTGTGAAGCTGCATAGTCCAGTGCTGCGTGTTAACGTTACGAAACACCCTTAGCACCCATCAGCTCAGTTTTATCTGTAGTTTAGGTCAGAATTGCGTGGATCTGTGAGATTAGGCTGATTTAGTCTAATTGTTGGTTGTTTTGAAAAGTGGAAAGTGTATCTTCAGAAAAAAGCTGGTTCAAGCAGGCTCTGTGGACAATAACACAATTTGACTTGGCATCCTTCAGCCAGTTGGCTTCAATAAGTCTGAGAATATACATTCAAGGGCCTTTGGCCATTTTTCTCCCTATATTTTTTCTATAAAACATGGGTTTTAGTTTCCTAAGCAATCGCAGCAAAGACCTCTTCTGAAGAAATGGGTCGAGGAAGTGTTTTTTAGGCTCGGTCCCTTCATTTCTGGGATGTGGGAGATGAATTCAAATGTGTAGAGAAGTGTGCAGAAAAAAAAAAAAATTATCTGTTCTTGTGCTCTACCCCCGGGGAATCGCAGTGGAGATTAAAAAACAGACAGAGGAAGCATGAAAAAATTAACCTTGCAGAGCATGTCCTCAGTGAGGGGCCATGGGGTGGCATGGGAGGAGAAACCACATGGCTGCCGTGGAAATCCTTGGGAAGAGGAGGCTGCAGATGGAGCTTTGCGTTCCCCTGGTGGCTTTGTGCTCACCTGCGAGGAGCTCAGCCCTCTCTCCTCACCTCGCACGCCAGCATTATTCCTGGTGCTCTCCCACCACGCTCTCCCATCTGTGCCACTCCTGGGGAGTGAGAAAGCGATGATACAAACCCGATTTAATACCACAACAATCCAACCACACCAGAGGGAGTTCCTCCCACTCTGCTCTTCTCCGCTTTCTCCTCCATCAGCTGGGGACTTGCATCTCTAACTCTCGTCTTTAAATATATGAGATCTAGGCTTATTTCTCTTTTTTTTTTTTTTTCCTTTTCCCTTTAAACAGCAGTGGTATTATTGGTTGTTAACAGCCCCGTGCCAATCCATCTCTTCGGGCTGGGCAGATGCACACACGAGGCTGCACAAGGCACGGCTAACAAATGTGTTTATTATTGACAGAATGAGAACTGCCACGCTGGAAGATTAAAAGTTGGCTGCCTGAGGTTCCCCCCTCCGGTTACCAGTTCACAGCTTTGTTATTTCGGGTCAGAGACAAACTAAGCCCAGAGATGTAAAGCGGAGTCCGAGTGGCCACGGAGGTGAGGCTGCAGCAGCAGCAGTACAGGATTAGTTCTGCTCCTTGTCTTGCTCCTTTTTGTACAGGCACCCTGGGATGAAATTATGGTAAAAATGTTTTCCACAATATCATGTTTTCTGAACATCTCCTACTCGTTACCCGGTGTTTTCGGGTGTAAATATCAAATACATAATTGCACAGCGTCTCCTTCCTCTTAGTAACTGAGCTGTTGTAGCTGTGTAGGTCTGAGAATGTACAAGAGACACAGTTTGTGGGGGTAAAACAATACCTCAGCACCATATTTACTGTTAACTTTATTTTAGCATGAGGTGGGCTGTTTGTTTGTTTGTTTCTTTGTGGTTCTCTAATTTTTCTTCGAATCCAGTTTACCTTGGATGCCTTAGGATTATATAGAAATAACTCCATGTGATTAGTGCAACATCTTCTGTTCATCTGGCTCAGTGAGGGTGGATGTTGTGTATCTACAAAAGGTTCCCAAATCGCTAATTACCTGTGGAGGCAAGATTAAAGTGGCTTTTTTTAAATTTAATATTTCTTTTCCCTGCACTTCCAAATCAAAGTCTAATGGAAATAATAATCAGCCATATCTGCAAGTGCTGCAAAAAATAACAAATCTCTTTGTATTGTGAGAGAGACACAAAATAATTGTACCAGTTGTACAGTCAGGTGCTGAAATCCAAATATAAATAGGGAGAGACAAGAGAACATGTAAGATGTACGAGCTTTGATACACAGGTTGAGCTTTTTTGTTTGTTCAGGAAATTATTTTAGCAGTTCTCTTGTATTCTTTGGAAACCCTGGCATTTGGGGAGGTACTTAGGTCTGTGCATTTTGATTTTTTGCTAGGAGTAGAACAGCCTCAGAACTATCAGAACACTGTGCATTTTATTTTTCATTCAGCTGTTAAAAAGGTGTCTTCACCGTGGTTCATTATTAACCTTTCCTTGTGTATAATGACATTATCTTAAAAAAAAAGAAAAAAAGAAAAGGGAATAGAATGTTTTTCTGTGTTATCTCCTTGGTTGGTTGGTCTGGGTAATGAGGATCCAAAATGAGCCTCCTGCAATTTTGTATGTTATCAAGCCTAAACCTCGCCGCCGCACAGAATATTTCGAAAGCCTCCCCTCGATGCGGCTCTGATGCTGCTGAAATATGTTGGGCAACGTGCACCCCACCTTCGTGCGTGCTGCCAAATGAACTGCAGCATTCCAATATGGTGCCACATGTGCATGGAAGCCCGTAGCGCTCGGAACAGGTGCTGCCGGAGCGCGCCCGACGGAGATCGCGGCAGGAAGGTCACCCGCGACAGCAAACACCCCAAATATCCATGCAGGCATTCCCCCAGCCCTGCCAGGGTGCTGCAGCACCAAGAAAAGGTGCTGTGGTATTCTCCTGGGGGGAGAAAACCACTTTGGGAGGAAGGTTTGGGATGAAGTTAGCGAGGATGTACGAGGGAGAGCTGGGAAAGATGAAAAGTGATAAAAGGGATTGTGACACCTTCAGAAGGGCATCTCTTTGAATTGGACAAATTGGACAGAGAATGAGCTGCTGCTCTGCATCTTCTTGCATGGAAATTTGTTTCCTCCAAGATAGCAGAGTTAAAAATGTAAAAGGCAGAAGAAACATAAAATACAGATGAAACATAAAATACAGACCATATCCTAACCATAAAGAGTGGTGGAGCTTAGGCTCTTTTATGAGGGCAAAGGTATTTCGTGGGATTATTACTGCATTTTGCACTGATTACCGTGTTTTCAGGGTGGAAAAAAACCCCAAACACAACCCAACAAACATTCCCTCTGTTCAGGCTGGGACTCCGGCAATCTGTCCTCTGCATCGTTCTTGGCCTTTGTCTGACATTTATGGTCTTATGTTTATCGTGGTGAGCAGAGACCCAGTTTGCTCCCTCTCCTCTCCTCTCCCTGCCTCTCCTAACGTGGCATCTGAAGCTGTTAAAATTATAATTAACGGGGCTGCGTTTCCCTGGGATTGATTCCCACGGAGGGGCTTTAGCAGATTTCCCTGCAAACTGCTACCGTGCAGCCCAACAATGCATGCAGGCACTTTATATCTTATTTGTATTTAAAAGTCAGATATTTTGTTCTGGATAAACTTCAGAAATGCTCTTCAATTCTCAGTGAGGCAAGCATTTCAATTTTCTGCAATATTAGCAGGGGTAACTAATGATGGCTAATTTTTGCCTGTAGTATTTCCCTCAATCTGCTTGTGCACTTTCAGTTACTCTGGCAGCAGCAGCATTTGTACATTTTCTGGTCACTAAACACTCAAGTACAATTGTAAGTGATCAGTTTACAGTTGGCCAACAAAAGAGCTGCGGGAATGTCTAAAAGAAAAAGAAATTTGAATAAATATGCATGTGTGTAGCCCATATTCTGTGGGCAAGAGAGAAGGACAGAGGGCAACTCAAATACACTTTAGCTATATTGAAATACATTTTGAAAAATAAGATCATGTATTTATCCTGCCTTAAGAAGGTCCAGGATAAATCCAAACCACACAGATTTTGAAAATACATTAGCATGTTTCTTCCTGTTGAAAGTAAAACCTCTTCATCCATTTTGTCTCTCTGATTATCATTTCCTTAATATTATTTTAGAATATGTTCACTCTATAGGTTGAAGACAGAGGGCATTTGATTTATACATCAGAATAACACCACCTTATGAACACATTTGAAATGCATCTAGTTCAAAGAGAATATTTTAGATGGGAAGATAGCATTTTAAAAATACACAATTGTAAAACTGCATGAGAGTCCTCTCACTGATAATACCTCGAAAGTGGGAGGCTTCAATATAATTTGTTAATCTTCCCAGCTCCGGGGCTATTCAGAAGAACTGAACATAAATGGCAAGGAAATATTTTTAAATGAAGAGGCAGCTCACTTGTGCCCTTATTAATTAATATTTCCTTTTGAAATTTAATTATTGTCTAGCATTTTGGACGGTGCTGTTTGTGATGGAGTGGCAAGAACAGTTCAAATTAAATCAGAACTCTGTGGAGACAGTTCAACAGCTCATGTCACTGGGAAGCTTTCGTTAGAAATCTCACATCCTGCACAAGACATTCTTCTGTTTCTCTGTGAAGAGGTGTCATCGTTCGTGACACCGCTCCGCAGACATAATGCCACAGAAACAGGGGGATGCACCGTGGGATTTGCATGTTTTATACTGAAATCATCTGAAATGCAGGAGACCTGCACAGCTTTGTGCCTCGATCAGATCAAATCAGCGTGCACTAAAAGGGAAATCCGTCACGTTAAGTATCAAAATATTAAAGGCTAAATTATGGCTTGTGCAGCGGCAGCCTCGCGGGGCTGGGGGAGAGGGGCAGTGCTGGAGGCTCTGCAGAGCGCTGAGGTGCTCAGATATCCTCCAGGGACTCGGGAAAGGCACTTAGGAAAGGCATAGAGATGCTGAAAGAGATACTCCTGCTCAGCACCACCCTCCCGGCGCTGGACACCGCTGGCAGGATCAGGGCCCTGAGTCTCTCCTCGCGCACTCGTGGCCGGGGGGAGTGATTTAAATGTCAGCTGATATTACTCCTCTTTAGGAGCACGCAGAACATCCCTCTGCCGACCCCTCCTGTCCCTGTCTCAGGCCATTAGGAGACACAAATGCGGGCTTCTGCCCCTGCTCCTGCCAGCCATGATCCCCTGAGCCGTGAAACGCCTCCTCTCCCTGTCTCTGCCACCTCCGATAGCTTCTGAGTGCAGGGGAGATGTCCTGACTGTGTGGATCCGTAGAGGCAGGAGGCAGAATGTTCTGCTTTCATCATCTATTGTTGTGAGTAAGAGCCACCATGTCTGATCCTGAGTGTCAAGGCCGTAACCTCAGCGGGTGACTCCGTGCAGGTTCACAGAACTGGGGCTGCAGCCACATCTAGCAGGTGGTCCTGCTTTTCTTCCCCACCTCTTGGGGCTGTTGGCTACGATTTCCTGCTGAAATTGCAGAAAAGGTGAAAATTTAGTTGCTTTAAGCACTGCAAACATGCACATATGTGTGTAAGGGATGACAGAAATGAATCATAGATTCACAGAGTGGTTTGGGTTAGAATGGACTTTAAATATCTTCTTGTTCCACCTTGTGCCATGGGCAGGGACAACTTCCACTGTCCCAGGCTGCTCCAAGCCCCATCCAGCCTGGCCTTGGGCACTGCCAGGGATCCAGGGGCTGCCACAGCTTCTCTGGGCACCCTGTGCCAGGGCCTCCCCTCCCTCACAGCCAGGCATTCCTTCCCAATATCCCATCCATCCCTGCTCTCTGGCAGTGGGAAGTCACTCCCCTTGTCTGGACCCACTCCAGCACATCCATACCATGAAGCCTCAGTTGTTTCAGCCTCTCTTACAAAGCAGTGCGATGTTATGGATGGCAGTAAAGGTGCCAATAATATCTGGAGGTAAATTTTCCCCTGATCTTAGATTAATCAGATTGCTCTGGGAGCTTTGGGAGCTCTGACCAACCCTGCCACAAGGACTGGCAGAGCTGAGATCAGCCCAGACCTCCCGACTCCGGCCCACGGCCTCCACCCGCGGCACCAGGGTTTGTTGTTAAATCTCAGCTCCACAAACGCGCTGTTCATCTGGGATATAATGCAGGATCTATCTCTGGGTGTGTTTCCATGCTTTGTTCAAAGAGCTGCAGCCCAGTCAGCACGTTCTGAGTGAAACACGGAGTTGTTCCTAATCTGATGAGGGAATTTCTCTGCTGAGGTCCAGGCCAGAGACTTTGGTGAGTCACCACAAAGTGCTTCTCTCAGCAGCAATAATTCACCCTTAACCATTGTTTTGGAACACGTGGCACCAGGAGAAAATGAGAACCAGCATTTTAACTCCATCTATTTTTACTGAGTGAAATTCTGTTGTGTGTTTTCAGTCATGACTCTTGGAAATGTGAGCAAGTGCTGTGTTGGTGCCAATGCTCTGAATCCCGTATCTCAATCAACCTGAAGTACAATGGTATTGTTTGTCTCTTCTGGGAAATATAAAGTAATTGTGAAACCTTCAATAATACCAGAATTCAGATTTAATTTGGAGGAACAATGAGGAATCCCTGAGCTTACCTAGAGCTCTTGAATCCAAGAGTCCATCAATGTAGGTTTTCTTTGGACATTCCAGCAGTTCACTGGAGTTCAGAGGAGGAGAACAGATGAATACAATTTATCACTTGGAATTCTTGGATTTGGTTGGCAACACAAAATTTTTAGAAACAAAAAAGGCAAAAAAAAAGCACAAAAATGTCAGAACCTCTGGCTGGCTGGACCTTAAAAATACCTGAAGTTCAGGAGGTTGGCTGTGTTTTACAGCTCAATTGCTGATTTTAGCTCATTTGGGAAGGACGAGAGTGTTTGCAGCTGAATTTGTGGTTTTGATGAACTCAGGAATTCCTTGACCAAATGGCTGGAGCAACATTTTGTGAGCAACCCTAAGAGAAGGAAAGCCCTGTGCAGATCCAAGCCCAGATTTCCTTCTCTGACTCCAGCCTGAGGAGGAAAAAACTGTTCCTCCAAAAAGGATCTTCCTTCCTCTGGCACAGCAGATCACAGAAGATCTCTCTCCCTATTTCCACTTGACCCAAGGAATAGAAAGAGGTTGGATCCATGAAAAGCTGCCCCGGATCAATTAGCAGATGAGATCTGTGACGAGGAAAAGATGCAGAGATGAGAAGTTACAGAGCTAATTTCTCTCACTGGGGCATTTCCAGCAGCATTCACAGGGAGTGGATGTCAGCTAAAGGAACAGGAATGATGTTGTGGATAATAAAATTATTGGAAGTTGACTCCACTTTGACATTCCCACAGCATGCTTTCACTTTCCCTGGCCAGGAGAACCCACAGAATATATAAATTCTCTTCTAAAAAAAACAAAATAACTACAAACAGATCTTCAAAGTCAGAAAAAATGTTTTAAAAAAATTAAAATTTTTTTAATCTGTTTCTTGCTTGTAGGTCAGCACTTCCAAATCAGAAGAACACCACTGTACATTGAATATGGGATAATGTATGTAAATAGATTGGCAGTTGGAACGAAGGGAAATGCTAATATTTGGTGATGGTACAAATGAGGTCATGGCTGTTTTTATGGTTTCTCCTAATAGAATTGTCCATTTGCCTTTCAAAAATGTCACTAAAAGGACCCCAGGAAAAGCTATATAAATAGGAGTTTTTTGCAGTGTTTCTTAGAGTATATTTAGAATTTTGACATAATTTGAAATTTGTTCTTTTTTATTTACTTCTTTGGGGTTTTTTCCCTCATCTCCATTGTTGTTTTATGCTTGATGGTTGATTTGCACATAAATTCCTTCTGCTATGTTGAAAGTCACACGGGATCCGGCCCTTAGGGGAAATATTCACAAGAGATTTGGTAAAATATTGGTTTATATTTAACTGATTTTTCCACAGCAGCAAAGAAATATTGTGTCGTTACGGTTGTTTTCGTTTTCTCTATTATATAATTGATAAAGGTGGGAGGAAAATGAGATCCTGAAATTTAACACATCTAAACGAGAAATGTTTCTGAAAATCTTAGAAGACAAGAAACATATTTATATATATATATATATATAAATTAATCAAAAGAGCATTCTGAAACCAAAAATAGATATAAATAAGCAAGTTGATGCCCAGCCAGATATACCTTGTGATGTCTGAATATTTATTCTTGCAGTGACAGAACAGAATTTAATTGTTGGTGGAAGGAAAGAAAAAAAAAAGGAAATAAAACTAATGCTAAAATTTGTATTTATGGTATTTCTGATGCCTTTAGTGGGATGCCCTATGTTCTGCATTGGGATCACACAGGGGCTTCGTATCCAACACAAAAAATATTGTTGAAAGGTGAATATAGAGAAAAGAGAATATTTTTGTTGTGATAACTGCTCTGTATCAGGGATTCAGCTGCCTGGCAGAAAATCTGAGGTATCTAACAGGGACTTTGGGCCACCAAAGAACCAAATAAATGAGGATTTTTCTGAAGGCTACTCAGGAGGATGGACAGGGATTTCCAAATGTTCCCTCTCCAAATTAACTTCTTTTACAGTAATAATGACCACTTTTAATGGAGATTTAATCCTTCTTTCACAATAGGATCTCTTTTTGAGCGGGAGGAATTAGAGAAAAAGCTTTAGACAAAAATGCCCCAGGAACCAAGCCACAAAAATCAGGATTCCCTCTTGCATCCAGGCTGCAAACATATTTGCATTGGCTTTCGGCTGGACAGGAATCTGGCACACAGAAACCAATAAATGGGGGCTTTCCAGTGGCTCCCACCTGTTAAAGAGTTGCAAGACAGCAGCAGCCTTTTCAAAGCCATTAATAATGCAGGAGGTCAATATCTGAGCAGATATATTGAATTACACTCTGTATCATTATAATAGCCAGACTTTTCGTATCACAGGTGATTTTTTTTTCCCTGCCATTTGACCCTTTCAAGCTAATTAAAATACACGGTTTGGTTTTTTTTGATAATGTTAGGGATGCTGTTGTGCTGTTTATCCCGGTGGTTACACTCCTCAAAATGGATTAAAAAAGACACTGTCCACTGCAGCAAAGTGTGTATTGATTTCTGTTAACTTTGTAGCTCCAGCCACTCAACAAAACTCCCCAAACACCAGAAAAATCAAAAAAGCTAACCCAAAAGTCTTTCTCAGAGAGAATTTTCACAACAGTGAGAATATTTCACAACAGTATTTTTTTTAATTCAGATTAATATCGATTTATGTGAGTTTGGAGATATACAATGTATAGAAACAGGAGGAATTCAGTGTTTGTACTCAGCAGTAATCTGCAATATTTCAATATTACAATGATTTCATTGCTGAAAAGGTGAAGAATAAAGCAGTGCATTCATTTGCTGTTACACATTTCCCCCTTATGTTTGAAAATCCATAGTAATACCAAATTCCCAGGCCATGAAATCTGCTGTCGGCGTCTCCCATTGACATTTTCTGTTTGTGTGGAGGAAAATCAGGTCAGACCGAGCCACTAACGGCATCACAGCCCCGTTTCTGCAAAATATTTTGTCACTACAGAATGTGGTGGTTTCGTTGCATGTGTTCCAGTTTTCTGAATTTAGTGATTGATCTCAGGGTGCTCGAGAGCTGAGTCTTTGCTGTCTGAGACCTTAAAAAACACTGACTGGAAAGGTTTAATCCAAACCCCGTTGCCTTCAGATCACATGAAGTTGACTGACTTATATCAACAGGGAGGGATCCCTGACAGCCTTCAAAATAAGAGAAGCACAAACCCTGAAATTTAAGAAAAAAAAATTAAATTAGATTAAATTCTCTTCTACTCCAAACTGTAATTTGAGTATGAATTTCCTTCAAAATCAACTCATTTTCCTTTTCAGCTAACTTATTGGGTTTAATTAGCAGCAAACACTCCATTGATTCTTGTCCAACAAAGGAAAATTCCATAGTTCAAATGTCTCTGAAGGAAAATCCCATTCATTTAAATACAGGAATTACAGTTGCAAAACGAAGCAATTTTCCTTAACAATCTGTGAGCCAAAAAAGTCCTTATTGCAAGTTAAACTGCCTTTGAGTGGAAGATTATTTTTCCCAAACTATTATGTCTGTTAGCCAGGAATAGACAGGAATTTCCTTTGGAAACTACCTTCGGAAGGGGTAGTGAAAAATCCATGATGATTATTATTTTTATTCATAATAGTAATAATAAGAAGGAGCAATTTGGATTTTGCTAAACAGGAAAAATGTTGGATCTAAAAATACCCGGGGGCATCAGCTCCCTGCTTTTGGAAGGTGGAGGGAATTGGCCGTGGGGAGGTGAACTCAGATACCACAACTTTGAATAAATTTTTTAATTCAGGTCGTGGATTAAAGTGGGTGAAAAGGCTGAACACGAGGAATGTTCCCGTTTCTCTCGCTCTGCTCTGCCCAGCCCATCACGTGTGTGACACAAAAACCCAAACCCATGTGGCTCTTACCCACCGGCCAGCTCGAGTGCAGCCTGTGACACTTTCTCAGATTCCTCCTGACATGCAGATATTGCCAAAAATATCATGTCCGGCTTCGCACAAAGCTCCGCAGGCACAGAAATATTTATTATAAAACATTTGTCTTCAGAGGAGAATGCTGGGCTCCAGGAGAGAGGGGTTTTTATGTTCCAGATTTCCCTGTCAGAGCTTACGCTGCCTCACAAAACGTGTGCTGAGCCTCTTTGGCAGAAACCTTTTCCCTTAATATTTGATGTTTGCTTAGTTTTGTTTGTTTGCTTGGTTTTATTGCTGTCAGTGTTATTTCTGGTGACTACATGACTCAGAGGGACTAGAAATAAAATTAGAGACTTTCACCTCTAGGTCAACGGTTTCATTCTGGCCCAGAATGCAGGGACCTATGTAAAATAACTCATTGATCTCACTCCAGTTCCCAGTTGGCAAGTGTGCATATCACAAACTCTATCGTTAAAAAGGGCAATAAATTGTCATCCTTTGCAGCAGTCCCAGAAGTGAGCTCAGTGTTTGCATTGGCCTCGCTGCTGGATCACCCTCTCCAGGAGGGGCTGTGAGGAGCTGGGGGGTCCTGGAGGTGGGGTTTTCTTTCCCCTTCCTGCTCTCCCTATTGGAGAGCAGAACAGGGGACTGGATTTTGCAGCGCAGCCTCCCAGATCAGTGACAGCCTCTAGCCAGGTGACCAGATGTGGTTCCATGAGCATACACTGCTTGCTGGCCAAGGCTTTGTCTTCCAAAGGATCTTGATCTCAATCAGGTTCCTTCTCTCCCCACCAAACACCATTTGCATTTCTCACTCGCCATGAGGGTTCCAAATAAATTACCAAATTCATGAAGAAAAAAGGTGCAGAGACACAAAGAATTGGGTAACTCTGTCTTTAAATCACCTGTTTGACCTGCTGCTGCTGGAGCCCAGCTCGGAGATAACAGCCCTCTCCCCCACTGAGATCAGAGCCTGGATCTCTTTCCTCAAATGAAACACAGACAGAAAAATCACATCGCTGTGATCTGCAGCAGTAGCAAACCCTCCTGGTTCTACAGAAAGACTGGGGGGGAGCTGTTGCATTTCATTTTTGGCGTTATTATTGATCCTAACAGGTGTTTTGAACTGAAGACCCCCATGGCTTACGGGCATCTGTACAAACCCTCAGTTTAGGCTGCAACAGAGACATCACCGGCGTTCACTAAAGAGCTCCCCAGCCTTTTTTGTGGATCCCTGGACACTCGTAATCCTCCATTCCCCACCTGCCACGGAAGTGGGAGCGTTTATCCCGGGATCTCAGCAGCGTTTATCCCGGGTTCTCAGCAGCATTTATCCCAGGATATCGGGAGCGCTTATCCCGGGATCTCGGGAGTGTTTATCGCAGGATCTCGGGAACGTTTATCCCGGGTTCTCAGCAGCATTTATCCCAGGATGTCGGGAGCATTTATCCTGGGATCTCAGCAACATTTATCTGGGGATCTTGCGAGCGTTTATCCCAGGATCTCAGGAGCGTTTATCCCAGGATCTCGGGAGTGTTTTCCCCAGGATGTTGGGAGCGTTTTTCCCGGGATCTCAGCAGCATTTATCTGGGGACCTTGGGAGCATTTAGCCTGGGATCTCGGGAGCATTTATCCCGGGAGCGTTTTTCCCGGGATCTCAGGAGCGTTTATCCCAGGATCTCGGGAGTGTTTTCCCTGGATGTTGGGAGCGTTTTTCCCGGGATCTCAGCAGCATTTATCTGGGGATCTCAGGAGCGTTTATCCTGGGATCTCAGGAGCGTTTATCCCGGGATCTTGGGAGCGTTTATCCCGGGATCTCAGGACAGTTTATCCTGGGATCTCAGGAGTGTTTTTCCCAGGACCTCAGCCGCACAGCGCCTCGCTGGGTTCATTTATTTCTCCTCCCTCTCCATCCTGCAGGTTCAGAGCTGCTCTCCCCTGTATCCGTGCCCCGGTACAGGTGTGACTGAGTGCTGGCTGCTCCTGCTGGATCTGGGATCGTTTGTCTCCTGTGATCCGGGCTGGCTGCGCTGCCCGGCAGCACACGGTGACAGTAATTTGCACTGATCTGCCCCCACTGCTAGTCCTGCTGCTACAAATAGCAATTGATTATAATGCTGTAGTGTTATTGACTGTCACTACGAACACAAGCTTTATTTCATTTTTAAAGTAACACGCCGCAGATTTACTTAGCAGACATGGAGCGGTAACAGCAATGAAAAAAAATAATAATAAAAAAAATCAAAACAATTTGAGGCGGGGAGGAGGCAGAGGCAGCATTGCATAAAACACCGGGAAAATTAATTAATGTTACGGGATGATTATGATGCTGCAGATGAGCAGAAAAGCTGTAGAGGGTGTGAAGGGATGAATCTGTCCCTGTTTCAGAGAAACAATGCTGATTTGCATCACCTGAGGATCTTGCCTGAAGCATTCAGGCCATGGAAATCTCTCAAATCCATCAGAATGTAGAGGGGAAAAGTGAGCCTATAAAAATCATCATTATTTTTATTGTCAAAGTCTGGTTCTTCTGAGGCAGCAGAATGCGTTAATGCTGCACTGGATTTGCCCCTTCCTCCCCTTCTCCCTCCCCCCAGTTCAGGATACAGTTTTTGATCCAGGTTGTTAAAAGAGATCCTATTTCATACATCCCTACGTTCTCTTTCTGAATCTTATGTTCTTAGAGCATTAATCTGCAGGATTGTCCCTCGAGTCCATTTGAGATGGGCGCAGAAATTTAGTTCAGGTAATTATCCTTTCTTTCTGAGTGAATTAAGGAGCCAGGAATTCCTGCTTATCTGACAGAAGTGTAGATTTCCCTCCTTAATGCTTGTCACCTGCGAGACAAGTCACACAGGTAAATCTCAAACTGTGCCTTTGTGCCCCATCTAAAGTGGATTTTGGATGTCTCGGCGGAGTAATGCTCCAAGGACGTTATAGTTCAGAGAAAATGGTAATGTCTGTGTATAAAATGTGAATTACTTTAATAGGCTTTGGCAGCACAAGTCTCAACAAGACGATCCACCCCTGCTAATCTAGACCGTACGCTTTTTCTCTCTTTTCTTCCTTTTTTTTTTTAAAGAAATCTGAATATAATTTCTCTAAGCTGCAATTTATAACGCTAACGTTTCACCTTCATTAAGGAGGGGAAGCAAGCTTCTAAGCCACTCTGTTGAGCTGTTGGAGAACGTCTTACATTGAAATTCTGATTTAGAGATAGGCACAATCCATCTGCTTTGCATACCTTTGCCCTTTAAAGCAGTATTTGTGATATACAGAAGCACACAGCTTGCACAGTAGCTGGTAAGTCTCCTATCCACGATTTTCTGGGTTTCTTTTTTTTTTTTTTCTTTGCATGTATGTGCAAAGTCAGATTTGTTTCCTTCCCTCCGTTAGGCA
Organism: Pomatostomus ruficeps; assembly: GCA_013400735.1. Classification (NCBI taxonomy): domain Eukaryota; kingdom Metazoa; phylum Chordata; class Aves; order Passeriformes; family Timaliidae; genus Pomatostomus; species Pomatostomus ruficeps. Next base: position 134,807 of record VYZT01042231.1, on the reverse strand, counting down.
ATACAGCTTCTGTGTCCTCGAAAAAGTATCTTTGTGTGGAATCACTGGGCTGGTGGTGGTGATGTTGCTTATAACAGCACTGAATATGGAAGATTTATCCTGTTTTGTGTTTTAGGTTCCACTTACCCATTTGAGGTGTCTTTTTTTAAGACAAACTGCCTAAAGGTTGTCTGTTTTATTGAAAAAATGAGAGTAGAGATGGCTGCGCCTTAAATGGTTCACAAATCCTGCTTTTACTGACTTTGGGGTTTGTTTGGTGGAGTTTTGTTGTTGTTTCCTTATGGTTTGCTTTTTACTTTGCAATGCTTTGGTGAAGATAACACAGTGATTTTGTGGTGTATGGTAGTGAACACAAAATCCACTCTTCCTTCCTTGAATGCCTGTTGCTCCCTGTGGCCCGTGGTGTTCCTGCATGAGCAGATCACAGGATCCTGCAGAAGATGTCCTGGCTCCCATCCTAAACTGGGGTGCAAAGCTTGATGCAGCTGTGAGCCAACCCATGCCATAAAAAATTTCATGGTTCTGCCTTTTAAAGAATTATTTCTTGTGGCTGTAATATGGTGAAAATGGGAGGAGGGCGGCAGAAGAGCTGCATTTGAGGGGTTTTCCTTAGAGATGCATTTCAAACAGAGGGATCTTTTTTTAAAAAGGAAATTACAGGTATCACTCATTTTGCAGCTCTTCCACAGCTCAAATGAAAGCTTAAGCAGCTATGTATTTATCAATTAGCATTATTTCTCTATCCCTGTCTGACTCTCTGTATTGTTGTAACTCCATCAAATAGTCACTTGCTTTTTTTTATGGTAATAATCCCTTCAAATTCACTCCTTTCATCTGGATCCCTGTATGTTATTTGTTGTTCTGCTAAATCCCTATTACAGAGGCCTAGGAGTTCCAACGGCCTGATGAATAATTAGAAATGTTTTATCCCTAAGCTTCAAAAGGGTGCTAGAAATAATTATAAGCAAACATTTTATGTCGCATTCCGTATCAATCCTATCCCGGCTTTGCGTTGTTTGTACTTCAGATGGGAGGGAGAGAGGGAGATCCTGGTTTCCCTCTCCCCTCTCCTCCTGCTGATGGGATGCTGAGTACATCCCAGGGCTTGTGGCACCTGTGATTTTATAGGAGAGTGGTTAATTACTGGCCAAACAAAACGAACTTTTTAATTTTATCAGCAAATTCCCCCCTACTTTCTAACCAGCAACGTGACCTACAGACCTGCGCTGTGCGCAGATAACGCCGCACCAAACCGGGCAGGAAAGCTCAAGTTTTGCAAAGAGAAAAGTTGGTTATTGAGTCCAGACTAGATGTGTCAGTGCAGCCTCATTCCCGAGCAAATTGCGGGAGCTGTAGCAGCTCTAGCTGTCCTTCAGCGGGCCAGACTCACGCCACAAAGTTTCTTACACAGAAGGCAAGGAGAGAGAGCTGCATCTCGAAAGCCTACAAAACTAATTGGAACCCACCCAATGTCATTACATTTGACAGCATTTTGAGAAATACCCAATCACTTTGTCATCAATTTTCAATTTTGTCAAGAGAAAGTAGCTTTTCATTGGCAAACAACCTGCTGTCCCCACAGTATTTGTGAAAGTGTCCTGGCAGAGAGTAGTGTCATCTCCAAGAACATTTTTCAGGCTCACTTTCTCTCTAAAACTTTTATTGAGGAGTTTTTTTAAAAAATCCTTGAAAATCATGTTAAGATGAAGGGTTTTCATCCTGAAGATACCAAACCCAGTTATGGCCCACTATAACAAAGGACATAAATACATGATTAACTTTAAACTTGTCAACGGTCCTTCTAGGTTCCCGCTAAAACCGGCACAAGTTTTGGTGATAAGGAATTTTATCTGCTCGCTTCAAAGATACTGTGAAAGTTTAACGTTGAAAAAGAACAAATTGACGTTAAATAAAAGGGAGAAAAGGATTTGTGTTTATCAATCAATGTGATGAGGATTCGTTTGTGAAAAGCGAAGAACAATGTGCTCAGGGGTGGCACAGTGATACCTTTCTACCAATCTGCTGCTCCTTTTGTCTCTTTCCTTCTGAGGTGGATTCATTCATCCCTGCTCTTACTTTTCCAGAACAAAAGACAGCCTAATTCAGGGCCTGATTTGCTGCAAATCCATATTTTTAACCTATTTCTATATTTTTGTCAATGTGTTACTTTTGAGAGTAGATCCCTAATTTTGCCATTTTCCCCACCTGGTTGTTGTGAAGTCGTGGTAGGAGGAAATATGTGAGAAGGAAACCAGATTTATTAGATGTGGTTTTCAGTATTTACACCATGTGGAATTCTGTATGAACTGGTGGAAGGATTTTGACTGGCACAAGAGAAGAGCAGGGAGTTTACCAAAAAAGATTTATTTCTCTTTCCTCTGGTGGGCTCTCGCTAGCCCAGGGGCAGCACTGCAGTGAGTCTCTGAAGGCAAACTCCTGAGGGGATTCCACAGAGGAAAACCTTCCCTTTGGCAGCCCCAACAGCCACTGGGAGATGTGAAAATCCCTGGCCCATCCCTGGCAGTGTCCAAGGCCAGGCTGGATGGGGTTTGGAGCCACTTGGTCTAGCAGAAGGTGTCCCCACCCATGGTGGGAGGTGGAACAAGATGGTCCCTAAGGTCCCTTCCAGCATTGCCTCTTTGCTCGTGGTGGGGAACTGTGACACCTCCTGGTGGTCTCTTCTTCACCTCTGAAGGTAAAATTCATCCTCGAGTTGCAATGAATTCTCTCAAACCCTGTCTTCCACTGCACAGGCAGCAGGGAAATGGTGTGGACATCTGAACAAGCCCTGTAAAGAACTCTTTAACAACCCAAGGCTCGTTAAAATCACAGGTTGTAGAATCTACAATTTTTCAGTTTGGCGTCGACTTCTCTCTGAATTTGCCCCTCCAAAAAATAACTTAAAAAAAAAATACTGTTTGGAAACGTTGCAAACCCACCAAACTGTATTTTATATGCATCAAAAAGCTTATTTTCTTTCCTGATTAATATGCAAATCATGCGTGCTCCCAACTTTCATCACTGCTTAAATACTGTACAAGCGTCGTAAATAACCTGCCTATTCAAGTTTTATCTTGTCCACTTTACATTGCACTGCTCTTGTACAGGAAATGGATTGTATTTAATATTGATGGCTCTGTATGTGTCATTTAATCGTCCCTATTGATTGGAGTTCATCAGAGTGGGGGGCTCGGGCAGAAGCTTTGATTATACTGGAAGGAGCCTTTGCAGTTTTCTGTTACTCAACACCATATCAATGCACCTTCTGGTGTGATATCACTTTCACGATCAATACCTGGAAAGAAAATAAAAAAGAGGCCTCCAGGAAAGGAAAGGGAAAAAAAAAACCCTGAATCAGCCTCTAATTCCCTTTCTGCACATAGATTAAACCTCTGCAACTCAAAGACCATTTATTGTGTGGTTTAACATAAGAAACGGGGGGAAAGAAAAAAACCTGAAAGAGTCTCCATGGGTTGTTTGTTTAATTTCTACATCATTTTTTATTTATAAGCGTCAACTCTTCCTTTCAGTGTCCCCGGCTGATGTTTGATGGTGTGTAATTTTTAACGGTTACATGTCATGTCTCAGTTAGCTGTTTCTCTTGATCTAATAATAGCGCTGTAAACGTATTATTTGATCAAACAGATGCATAGGAGACATTTTGCTTTTCAGTTTTCTTTCTGCTGAGAATGGGACATCGTGGAGCTTTCAAACATCCTTAAATTGACACTGTCCCACCGTGGCTCGACCTCATCCTCACTCCAGAGCCACGCCGGTCTGTGCTCCTCCATGCCAGCCTCCCGACACCAACCGTAAGAGCCAGGCAGCAGGAAGCAATGATTCCCTGAGGAATATTAATACACAGCAGATGGGTGTTTCATGGTGCTGCTGAGAGGGTTTCCCCATCTGGGCATCCTCAGCTGAAAGGCAGGCGCTGACGTGCTCGTAAATCCGGCTCCTGGTGGGTGACAGAAAACATCGTTCCGGGCTGGAGCAGAGCGGGGAGAACACCCCGAGCTCCTCCAGAGCTGTTTGAGCTCTGGTTCTCCTCATTCGCTGTCCTGAGATGAAACAGAGTTTCTGGGCTCTTTATGAGCTTCTCGTCTTTTCCAGACCAGTGAACCTTTAACTGAGAGACAAACAATTTTTAATAATGATGATAATATCACTATCTTATTTTTAAAGGAAAGTGGATTTAAAAATTTTCGTTGGAGTAGTGAGGGTGTCACCAACAAAGACTCTGTGGACATAGGTGTGTAGTGCTCTGGGAGAACAGAAAAATGTGGGTTGAGTCTTGACACAGAGAACGGTGCATGGGGAAAATGAGTTAATCTTGGTCTAGATGGCAGTGACAATTTAAACCCCTGACACAGACCTTGACTGAGTTTTGTTGGTCCTTCCAGATGAGTGGCCAGTGGTTTCTTGGGAATAACTGCATTTTAAAATGTATATTCCTGGAGAGATCAGTGCATTTCCGTTGACACGGGGCTAACATGACACTACTTTTGCATAGAAGTACTTGTTTTTTGACTCCTTAAATCAGAGCAAAGGGATTTGTGCTCAGCAGGAAGAACTGTGACATGAAATACACGTGCTTTGTGTGTTTAACATTCATCAGAGAGGGTTACCAAGCCAGCTGTGGCTCTTTCTGCTGACAGACACCCCCAGATCTGCCCAGCAAAGACACAGGCACAGAAACCAGTTGGACACTGACCAGACAATCCACGTCTCTTTGCTCTCAGAGATCCTTTGAGCTTTATAAGCAGGAAAAAGGAGAAACTGTCAGATACAGATGGGTTTCCTCACCTGGAGTGACTCTGAAGGTCTCGGGCTGGTGGAGCTGTCCCGTGTGCCAGAGGAGAGCAGGCAGTGTCAGTGGGACACCGTGAGCCTCAGCGTGGAGGGGAGAATGGGAAAAGGCTGCCTGGAGTGACAGGTATTTACCCAAAAGGGTACAGACGGATGCAAGCATCTGAGCTGCTAGACTTGAAGGATCCTCAGTCTAAAAAACAAAAGTGTGGTGTTAGGAAAGTGCAGTGCCTGAACAGATGTAAGTTACTCATCAAAAGAAGTGCCTGTAGGCTTCCTACCAAAGCCAGAAGTGACTTCTAGCCCTGAAAAGACCTCCACTGTGACAACTGGGATTTTCAAGTGTATTTTCTCTGCCTCTCTGTTGTTGCATTTCTCTATTTGAATAGTTGCATTGACACATTCCTGGCAAAACTTCTAGAAAACAGCAGTTTTAATATAGATATTACCAAACATTAATGGAACCTTAATGTTCTGGATTACATATAGGTATTTGCAAGAAGAGATGGATTTGAAGAGTTACACCAAACAGGGAATGCGATTGTATCGTATTTGTTCTGGCCAGTCCCATCATTGAATTTTGACAGTGAGCTTTCTTGGGAACAAACCCCAATAATTTATTAAAAATACACTAATGAATATCTGGTCCAATGATAAGGAAAACAAACACTTAAACTCAACAAAATGGCAAAATTAAAACTGCATGTCTCCATATGAAAATGGAACAAATAGAGATACATTACTGAATTAGAGCTATATTTAATTAAACGTGGTCTTAATATTGGAAGATTTGTGATAAAATGACAGTTGCATCATGAACACCCAGGTAACTTTGTGTCACTAGGTAATAATTATATGCTTTATGCTGTTCAGAATATTGGATTCTTCTTTAACTTAATTTTTCAAAGTTAATTTCATTATATGAGAGTTAGAGAGACTGGATCAGCCCATTTAAAAATAACTATTATTTTGCATCTCGTTGGGCATGGTGCTTGTCAGGAGAGGGTCACGACCATCAGGGACAATGCCCAGCATAAGGAAAGTGGAAACAGATTTATTAGAAACAATTAATTTGGCAATTTTACTTCAGAACTTTATTTAATACTACTTGGAACTAGTGGAAAGCACCGAAATATTTACTGAAGGAAGAGCTTTGCGTTGCATATTTCTGTGTCTTCTGTTGGAGTATCTGTCTTCTGCTGGGCACCTTTTTGCCCACTGCAGCTGGTGCACATTCTCGGGCTGGATTCTGCCAATTCCTCTCCCGTGGGGCTGCTGAGACCCCAAGCCCCCCAGTAATTACCAGGGGGAAATGATGTTGGGTCAGAACCAACCTGTGCCACGTTGGAGTTGGTGACCTAAAGGTGAAAAGCTTTGATTCCCATTAATAACCCTTGGAGCCTCTCTGACCTCCAGGATGTGATTAAAAGCCCCTTAAATTCCCTCAGTAGCTTTAGCTCGTGTTGTTTGCGTTTTGCATTGTTGTTGTGTGTTGTTTGATAATCTAATTTCATTATTTGATTAATTTAAGGCGCGAGCATTTTTCTGTTCTATCTTCAAGAATTCCGCGCGTTAAAAGCTCTCTTCACCTAGGAAATACCTTTTTGTTTTCGCTCTGTATTTCTCAGCGGGTGACTGAACTGCTTTCCTTTGTCTCATTGCTCGGAATAACAAATGTCAAGGCTTGGAACCTGGTAATTTGGCAATTTTAGACAATCGCCTCCTAACCACGTTTCAGGACACCTTTGAAGCGGTGCAAGTTCAAAGGCTCCGCGGAGGCGAGCGTTGCTTCGCCCGTTGCTATGACTCATTTGGAGTAATTGGTCCTGTCTGATGCGTGGTTTGAACTGAGGAAGTTGTGCTTTATTACCACAATCAGATACAGGTTTCTAGCTGAGGAAGTGGAGTTTTCCTCACAGATGTAGATGTCTGCTTGATAAGGCAGAAAACAGACAGATGTGCCTCTCTGCGCTGGGGAAGAGGTGTGGGGAAGGAGCAAACACAAGAGCTGAGAAAATTCCATGAAGCTACATGAGTAGGGATTTGGAAACCTTCCCAGTAAGAAAATTTCTGAAAAGCAAGGAAACTTGCCTTTTTGAGAGATAAATACTTAAAGTTTTATATATCAAACAAATACGCCTATCATCGGGTTTTCAAGTGCTTAGACTGGAGAAGAAAATCAGATTAAGAACTCCGAAGGTATTTTAAACAATGTCACCTAATTTTAGGCTCAGCATCAAGAGTCTGATGTTCCATTTCAGATAAACATATGCTCGCTAACAGTTCTAAAAGTTGGGGGGGTTTAAAATTCAATGTTATAAGGTATCATTGCATGTTAAGGTGGTTTTTGGAATAATACAACGGAAGATTAAAGCCCAAAATTTATGTTTGCTCTTATCAGTGCCTAATGCCTGATGTGCTGTGAGGAAGTACCTCTCTCTTGTAAATATTTTACTAAAATTAGAAAAAGTCCTGCCAGAACCACATCTATGCTTTTGGATATGCATAAGAGCATGCTACAGAGCTGAATGGATTCTGTGCTGCCCAAGAGAAGTGCTGAGCTGTGACCCCAGCCTGGGGCTTGCCAGCTCCTGGAGGCAGAAACCTCGTGCTGAGCCCAGTCCTTGCATGTGTGCCACAGACAGGAGTGGGAGAGCAGCTTTTGGCACTGGGAGGGCTTTCCTTTCCCAGTCCCCTCCTGAACTGCTCCTGCTGGCTGTGGTGGATCTGCATCATTCCGTGTCCAGTGGGCTCCTCCGTGCTGGTCTCCTCTCGAGGGAGATGGTGGCTGTGCACATTATTCACTACTGAGAAGGACTTTTGTTTTTTCCCAGGCTGAGAAATCCTGAGGAGGAATCTCTGCTCCCACTGCTGCATTGCAGAGGCCAGAGAAACACAGGAAAACTCCAAATGGTAACAGGGAATATCCATTTCAGTGTGTGAGCAGTGTCCAGAGCAGATTAAGGAAAGAAAGACTCGTATTTCAAAGGCAAGGGAGACCTTGGATGTGCTGGTGTGTGCTTTGCAGTGGAAAGCCAGTACAGCAAGAGTGGTAGACTCAGGTATTTTGTACGCCAGTTTTTTTCCTCTTGCAGGTGGTGACAGAGTGCAGGAGTGGCTCGAGTCCAACCAGTTTCTAGACATCAGCTGCTTTTATCAGTTTTACAATACAGAGTTTGCTTAATATCACAGGGAACAAAGTAAATGTCTGCTGGGAAGGGCTGGGCTGCTGCTCAGCTGACAGATGTGCTGCCCCACGTGCTGTGTCTGCTCTGTGCATGTACCTGCACCTCCACCTCAGCCGTCATTTTCATTTTTCTCTTGCCCATCTGGGCTCCGGTTGTGTTGGCCAAGTGACACCTTCACAAATCAAAGGGTTGCATGGGCAAACCTCCCTGGCCAGAGAGGTCAAAGGTTTTGCAGCAGAAAAAATAACATCTATGGGCACAGATTTAGAAATAGAACTCCAAACCTGAGCTGACCCTCATGTCCACTGCAGGCAGGGCGAGGTTGTCCTTCTGCTCTGTAGGAGCTTTGGCCGGCGCTCTGCGTTTGGTTTTCATCCGGGTGAGTGTAACAAGCCCTCAGCTCAGCCCGCGTTTTGCCCACACAAATATTCAGATATAAATAATTGAAGCTCTTCCCTCCTTTAAATTAATTTCCAGTTTTGTAGTAGATCAATGGTAAGGGAACAAAATGATCATAGCAGAGATTGTGGAGAGATGGGCACCGATAGCTTTGATGATGTCTCCAGTGTTTTTGGACTGTTGGAAACATCACATTTCCATTTCATCTAATGAAACGGGGTCTGATCTCGTCCCCCATTTGTGCCCATCACAAAGCTGTCACACATTTTGATACAATGAGAATATTCTTATGATCAGTGAAATTGCCAAACCAGATTATGGCCAGGGTAGGTTAACCCAGTCTCCTGCCCTCTCTGAGAGCTGCTGCCACACACAGGCACAGAAACCTTCCAGCAGCAACAGGGACCTCTCCTTCTTTATATGCTTTATGTATTGTAAAGATAATTAGTGCTTATTAATATGCATATAGATTTTATTGCTTTTTTTTCCCCTTTTTTAAATTTATTTTTTAATTTTAAGCTCTTTGGCTCAGTAATGGGGATTTTTTTACAGAAATGGGTAATTCCATTTTTTTATTTAGGAGAGCACCATGATCATGGTTAAAGAGACAGAAATGCAGCAGTTTGGCTGAGCTGTTCCAGGAGCTCCAGTTACAGTTCACCCACATTTCTCCTGGCAGAGCATGAGCATCCTTTGGAAAGGAAAAGCTCACCAATAACTTCTGATCTAAGTTGGTGAATAAAAAAAAAAAAAGGCCACACCATATTTGGCCTCTGCCAACCCCAGCAAACCGGAATATTATTAAACCAGAATTTTACCTTTTCTACAGAATGAGCTCAACATCCAGATGTGGGCACAGGATCCACCAGCACTCCCCTCAGCCAGCGGGGATCCCTGTATTGCAAAAACAGAATCACATTTCGGGCTCGAGTCTGTTACACAGCAGCAGTTCCTGGTGAGAGCATCTCCCGGCATCCAGCTCAGTGACTGCAAAAGAAAAAAAAGCCTCTGTGGCACTGATTAATGGAAAGGCCTGGATATACTGGTGGATCTGGAAAGCATCTCGTAATCTGTGACAGACAAGATGTTTCTTATTCTGATGGGATTTGATCACTGTTTATGAAATTATATGAGTGACATAGCATCACTGTTATTTTTATCCTGGCATTACAGCTGGTCTAATAATTTGGATAATAAAGTTACTTATTTTGGCAATAAATCATCAAATGTATCCAGAGTTCTTATCAACATTTTCATTTATTAATATTCCTTGTCAGAACTCTTATCAATATTTTTCCACATTTGTTTTGCTTTCAGAAATCCTCCAATTTAAACTTGTATTAAACTTGTATTAATGCAAAACAGTTGATTTATTTGAAATGGTGACATCATTTCACTCCAGTCTGTAGAGGTTTACACTTAGTTTGAATTAAAATGTCCACACTGACTTCAACGAGAATTTCTAGTTTATCAAATGCCTGTTTAAAATACTTTTTTTTTTAATTATACACCAAATTTTTATTTCCATCTCCAAATGCACATATAAATGTGTTTGAACCTCTGCGAGCATGCGCTTGTATTCCTCATTTTCCCATGTAGTTTTTACCTATTTGTCCTTTCCATTTCCACAGGAGCATCATTAAGGTTGGGAAGGACCCCCAAGATCATCAAGTCCAGCTTTCTAAAACACATTTGAGGGAAATATTTGCAGTAGTTTTATTCATTAAAATGTTGTTTGAGAAAAAATAAGCAATAAAAATAACTGAAAATTATTACAGCTTGTAATAACCTTTCTCAAATATTCTGAAAAACAGGAAAACCCCAAGACAGAACAATCTCTCTGATGGTTGGATGGGTGAGAAACACATTTTTCCTGGGAATGCAAACCCATCCTGAAGGAACGAGAGGGGAGACACAAACAGCACCAGTGGCTCTACCACAGGTCCAGACCAGCCACCTACTACCAGCAGTAACTCAGATTTCAAGGTAAGCTGAGGACACTCCTGAAATAATTAAAATTTTCTTCCTGAAATAATTATCAGCCCAGGCAAATGAAGCTGTTCAGTGGGTGAACAGACCATTGCAGGCTGAACATGATCGATTCTGTGTGCAGAGTTAATAATTTATCATTAAGGAACAAACTGAGAAGGAATTTACGCTGTCAGTTCATGCAGTGGGGATGAAAGGAGATATTTGTTTAGTCCTGGTTTTGCAACAGTAAAATTTGGATTAATTTACAGCAGCAGCTCAATGGAGATGTCTGCTCCATAAAGGGAGGGAAAGCAAGGAGGGAAACACGAAGCAAATATAATTGTTTTGAAAGCTGTGGTTTAACAGAAACAAGCCTGGAAAAGCTTCCTTGAGCCACTGAGTTAAGCCCAGCCCCTCCTTCTCTCACTGTATAAAATTCTCACCAGAGCTCGCTCTGAAGGAACTGGATGTAAATATAAATCTTCAGCTGAAATACAGCAGAAGTTCTACAAACCCCAGCATGTTCACATCTGTCACAGCCATTTTGCATTACGATGCTCAGAAACTTGTGTTACAGCTTAAGCCATCAGATTTGATTTTCCTATCACCTTGAACACCTAAAAAGATTTTGGAGGCATATATATTTAAAAAAAAAAATCATAAAGCAATATAAGTCTTGTTGGTTGAGGCGATCTGGCTCATATTTAAGCATGTGCTGAACTTCACTCGTATAAACAACCCCAGAACTGACAGCAGCGCTTCAAAGTGCCATTTTGTGCCTCTGAATATTGAAAATCGTGGCTGGTTCAGAAATACCCATCAATCAAACCAGCACAGCACAATGCAAAGTGTGTCAGTGCACGGACAGAGGGGAAAAACGGATGGAGAGCGTCGTTTTCAGTGAGCAGGGATGGCAATCAGAAGGAAAAACGCCATTCCTGGCACTGCCCACAAGTGGGAATATTCGGGTTTGCTCTCCCTCGTGCCTTAAAGGTTGGCAAAAATCTGAGGCAGCCCCAGCAGCTCAGGGCAAAGGGCATTCCCTTGGTTTAAAGGGATCCCAGGGGCACAACTCGGCCCAGGTGGGAACAGCCGAGCAGCACCCCCGGGTCCAACGCGGATCCAATTGGATGGAGCTCAGCAATGAGCAGATCGACCTCAAATCCCCAGTGAGAAACGGAACAAATGAGGGAACTGTCCCCCATTCTAATTACCCCCCCAAGGGAGACTCCAGGCCAGCTGAACAAACCTGTTGCAGAGAGGAGGCTCCGGGCAAGGTTGGAGCCTCTGCTTTGGAGACACTCGGGATGTTCCGTCTGCTCCCCTCAGAGAAGCCCCAAGCTGAGCTCAATCTCAGCCTCCAAGGGTTCTCCACATGTAGGGCTGAGGGACAAGGAAAGGGTATAAAAATGTATAAAATGGTATAAAAAGAAAAGACAAAACCCATCAGGCATCAGCGGTGGCTGTGACACCCAGCTCGTCCTCAGCGCTGCAATCCAGGAAACAACTCCCGGTGATACCCACAGGTAAAAATCACAAAAACACATTCAGCACTTGCAGCTCCTCCAGTCTATCGGCTACATGAAAGGCATTTGTAAAAGGAGCCTAAATACATATTTAACCAATTGACCAGAATGGCACTGAAGGAGTTTTAACATATTTTGAAAAATTGCCTAAATACATATTTACCCAATAGAGTGGAACAGCTGCTTCAGAGTCTCTCTGGTCTCTTGGGCCTGTAATACGTGTTTTTAAAAACTGCCTGGCTATATATTTACCCAATAGACCAGAACAGCTATTAAGTAAATAATACACATTATATAACTGTCAATGATTTTTTTCTCTCTCCATCCCTTTAAAAATAATAGAATAAAACAAATTAAAAAGAAAAGATAAAAATTTAAATAGAAGGTATCTATTAAGATTGTGAAAGGTCTGGAGCCTGAGGTTGGTGTATGTGTGTCACATTGTAGAAAATATCTCAGATCACCAGAGTGCTTTTGTGTGTGTGTTTAAAGTACAGGGCACTGTCAAGTACATCAGAGCCTGGGGTGCTTAATATAGAAGATAGAACAGCAGTTGGGAGTTGGAAAGGTCTGGCAGAAGAGAGGGGAGGGAAAAAAAAAAGGGAAGATATGAATCATAAATTCCCAGGAAGGATGGGTAAATCAAGCAGTTGATTTTGAGAAAGCCTAAAGATAGTACATGAAACACTGCAAAAAAAAAAAGAAAAAAAAAGGAAGAGGGCTGGCATCTTGGCATCTGAGACCTGCATATCAATACCTCAGTACACTCCACAGAAGGACAAATTGTGCTCTGCCTTCCAAACTTGCCTTAAAAGAAAATCAGTCCTGGTTGTTGAACTATTAAGAACTGGCATTTTCTTAGAATGATACAGCTACCAGGATAATGCCTCCTTAAATCTTTATATATGTTTTAAACCATTACATTAATTACAATTTATAATATTTTCTAATTGGGATTCTTTTCCTCCATAAAATACTTCAATTCTGAAATCACACTCAGGGACATATTGATTTCTTTTTGATCTGAGCACATTTCAGACTGTTTTGAAATAGTGAATCTGTGTTGCTTTCACTCTCTCTCTGTCCTGCAACATAGTGAAGGAAAAGCAACAGACAACCTGATAGAGATATAACATTTGTCTGCAAAAATACTGCTGTCACTTCTGCATTTCCTAATTTATTTTTTATTTTTTTAAGTTAGGAGGCTCTCAGTGACTGAGAAAGCAAGGAAGGCTTGTCACACTTTGCACAAGAACTCCAGGCTGGCAAAAGGTGAAAAATAGTCAGGAAGAGATGGGAAGTGGTGAATGAAAACTTTACTACAGGGAGGTTCTTTTCCGTAGAAAAAAGTTTTGGTTTTCTGGCCAGGCCTTGGTTTTCACTGACATTTCTTTGTCATCCTGTTTATGTGATTGGTCAGCAGACACAAACATGTTGGCACAGGGCAAAGCACAGCCTGTGACAGGTAGAAGAGGTCCTGCAAATGCCTTGGATTGATGTTCTTCCTGGGGAAATCCCTCCAGGTGAGAAGTGAGGATGGCTGGAGGGATGGATGGATGGATGGACAGGGATGGATGGATGGATGGATGGATGGATGGATGGATGGAGGGATGGATGGATGGATGGATGGATGGATGGATGGATGGATGGATGGATGGATGGATGGATGGATTGGCAGATAGATGGACAGATGGACAAGCGAATGGACGGATGGATGGATGGATGGATGGGTGGATGACCCTCCTGCTTTTACAGCTTCAGGTTCATCACTACAAGAGCTGTTAGGTGCAGTGGAGGTGATAACAGTGAGGAAAATACAACAGAGGGGCTTCAGGACACTTCACCTTTCCTTTATTTTTACTTCAGCTTTGATAGTCAAACCCGTAAAAGAAAGATGAGCAGCAAAGCCCCCGCTTTTGGCTATTTCACAATTTTACCTCATTAAACCCTTACCAGCCAAAGCTCACCTCATCATTTATTTAATGAGCTCCTGAATGTCATTAATGACATGACCTTGGACAGCACATGGCTGCTCTCAACCAAGGGCCCCCTGTCAGTGCTGACTCCACTGTCCCAGGCTGCTCCAAGCCCCATCCAGCCTGGCCTTGGGTACTCCCAGGGATCCAGGGGCAGCCACAGCTTCTCTGGGCACCCTGTGCCAGGGCCTCCGCACCCTCACAGGGAAGGATTTTTCCACATATTTTTCCAGCCATTATCAACCTGGTGTAGGCTCTGACATGGCAGCTGATGGGTGAAATCATCTATATCCTCTTATTACCCTCTACAGTTCCCATTTCCTGAGCTTTTTAAGTGAGTCCACTACACCAGAAAGAGTAAAATGAAGGTAACATTAATCAGTGGGTCTCTCTTACCCATAAAGTTTAGAATAAATATATATTTCTATCTAGCCATCTATTTGTTAAAGTAGGGCATTACTTTTGTTGTACCATTTCCAAACTCGCTATTCACTATTTAGCAGCCTTCCTGCAAGACACAAAATCCATTGTGTAATAATTTCTAGCAGACTGCAGGAGTGTAAAAGTAGACAGTGTTTCCTTCAAAAATGGAATCATCTTTCACAGATGTAGATGTGTACTTGTTATGCCAAGATGAGACAGATGTGGCTCTATTCACTCAGGGACAGGTGCGGAGGAAGAAGAGATAAAACATTTGTAGAAAGTGTAAGCAACTGCATCGCTGTTGTTAAATAAATAAACATTCTGCCAAAAAAAAAAGTTTATTTGCTTATTTTTTTTTTCCCCCCCAGAATGTTTATTTTAAGCTGCAGCTTAGCTGTGATTTATTCAGATTTATGTTCCTGTATCAATTTAAATTTATAATACGCATTCTATATATAAACATCTGTTTGTATATAATCAGGGGAAGGTGCGTTGGCACACGCGAGGAGCACGGATGGGTGTAAATGCTCACACACATTTTTCATGGAGAATGGGCTCACGGGCACGTGCAGGCAGCTAATCAGGTGAAGAATGGGAAAATATTTTATTAATATAATGAGGCTTTGTGTGTGCACGGGAAGGGGGCGGGAGGGAGAAGAGAAGCAGATGCTTGTGTTGCCTATCGCAGATTGAGCCAGTTCCAGCTCCACACTGAAGGAGAAAAGCCTAATTGCCCTTTGACCACACGGACACTGACAGGAAACCTCGGTGCAGAGACGTCCGTGGGGAAAGGGTGAAGTGGTTTGGGCCATATGAAAGAGCTTAAAGCTGGTTCAGAGTTGGCTCCTGAACTCAGAGCTCAGGAGTGGCTGTGAAACAGGGAGCAGAGCGATGCTGGGGGTCACCACGGGGAGGGAGCCCAGCGCAGAGCAGGGCCGGGAGGTGGTTCAGGTGTTGGGACTTTTATTACATTTATTACCTCTTTATCTGTTTGTTAATTTTGTTTCATTATCTTCTCGTAGTCTCCAGTCCAAGCTCCCTGTGAATTTGCCACAGAAAGGGACTACCCTGGATGCACCTGGCAGCATGGGGGCCTGCTCAGCCAGAAAAGGTGGGAATGCAAGGCAGGGACAACTCCAGAGAAAGTCAAAAGCCACTCAACAAAGGGATGATGGGCAGATCACACCATCAGCTTGTCCTCTAACCCCAGGAAATCTCCGTGCCTGGGCTGGAGACACCAGAATTATTGCCCTTGGGGGCTACTGTGTTTTCCTCGTGCTTGGGCTGGGGAGCCATCGCTGAGCATTTCGTGCTGAAAGCAGCAATGTTTCTGCGTTCTGGTGGATATATGGTTCTCCTGACAGCTACTGGGGAGTTAGAGACTGGGGCCAAGTTTTTTTGGTCCATGAAGAGAATTCGTAGTAGTCATAAACTTCAAAAAATGTGCAAGGCAGGCCTTGTCCTGCGAGGGCAAGCGGCTCACCCCATCCTGACCTCGTCTCCCCCAGAGCACAGACCCGCTGCTCGCTGGCCACCTCCTCCTTGCCAAGAGGATCCCTCTGGAGCTCTGGATTTTGGCAATAACGGGATTCCAGGCGCTCCACGTGAGGTCATGGAGCAGGCGGAGCCCGGGCAGCCAGAGCCTGGAGATGTTTATCCCAGGCTTTCGCTGCTTTCGCTGCGTCACTTTGGAGAGCCCCAAGTGTTCCCTGCAAAATTTCTCTTCAGTGGAGAGTCCTCAGATCCCTTGGCTGGCACTTTCCAGGTCCATATTGCCCATTGGTGCCCACCTCAGCGCTTGTTTGCGAGCGGGCTCATTAAGGAGGCGATTCCTGGGATTCCAGGGTGCCGAGGGCCTCGTTCCTCCCAAAGGCTGCAGGAGAGGATAAGTGCAGACAAGAGGAGAGGCAGTGCCATAAAGCCTGGATGGAGCTGGATTACTTTGCTCTGAAATATTTAAGTGAGCCAGGGGAGGGAGGACGACAGCAGAGGCAACTGGAAGGAGGAGTGAGGATCCACAGCTGTGAGGAGGACTGGGAAGAGGAGGGGGAGGAGAGGCAAGAGAGAGAAGGATGATGTGATTTAAAAAAAAAAAAAAAAAAAAAGAAGTATTAATCACAGCTCCAGAACAGGAATCAGGGTGGGAATCAGCAGCTGGGAGAAGGGAAGAAAATGGAAAAGATTATTTTTCATTTGAAATAGATTTCTTCAATCCCAAGTCTGCCCGAGAGCGGGAGTTTGCAGCTGGGCACAGAAGAGGGGTCTGTGGTTGGAGGAGGAATATTTTTAAACAGTCAGCTGGGCTCCACACGGGGTCAGGGCAGGTGGGGGACGCTGGGGCCAGCACGAGGTGTCATTGCCAGGGGCTGTCAGTCTGAAACCCTCCTGCGTCCCCTTGTCTGCAGCACAGCCACAGACGGGCTTTATTTCCGTGTCAGGACAAGAGCGAGAGGCACATTTGAAAGAAAAGTCAAGTGACTTTTATATTTCTACAAGCTTGTCAGCTTAAAGCTTTCTTTTTTTTTCTTCCTCTGGCTCTTGAGGGAGGGAGGGAGGAGAAAAAAATAGCAAGTTTGTTCACCATGTGAGCGTTGGTTTGTTGTGATTTTTTTTTTTATCCTGTCTTTTATAGCTTGACCAGTGAATCCAGCTTAACAAAAACATTTCCCTTTGTAGGCTGAACATTCAAAGACTTCACTCCTTTAAGTCCAAATGTGAGTTGCTGCTTTGTTTGAATGCCAGGACTCATATGATATTAAAAAAAAAAAAAAAATTCCAGTTAGCAGAGGCATGATATTAATTCTCATGAAGTCATGAGGAGCAATGAGTGTTTAGTGAAATTTCTCTTTTTTATGTATGTCCATCACGGTGTATATGGGACATGCCATGTGTGTCAGCAGGAGTAGGAGAAAGCAGACCCTGGTTTTGCTCCCCAGTGCAGCTGAGAGCACAAAATATGTCACAACAATATTGTTACTTCCTTTACATTTATATTTTCTAACACCCAAGCACTGATTTGCTCCTTATTTAAGCAACATTTTCTTGATAAATTAAAAAAGCAGCAATAGCCATTACTGCAGGCTATATACAGCCTCTAATATCACTTAAGCATATTACAGAATATAATATCTGGTACTTAACGACTAACTTGCATATGAAAGCTCACATAATGTCTCATAAAACCCTTAAAATGGCTTCAGTTTAAGAGTCTCTTTAAAAAAAAAAACACCTTCAGGGAATATTGTAAATGAAGTAGCACTCCAGCCTCAGAAAAAAAATTCACACACTTGCAGAAATTTTTAATATAAATTGAACACATTAAAAATTAATTTTGCATGACCATTTCGCATTGCAGTGCCAATGCATAGTTAAGATAAGGCCTTAACTCTTCTTTGTTTAAAGTAACATGGAAACATCCCTCTCTCCCTCTCGCTCCCCATTATCTGTACATAATTATAATTTTCATTAATCAGAAATTGGAACCCCGTCCTCTGATAATGACAGCCCTGGCTGGAGAGCACCGAAACCCTACCTGTGCCGCTGAGGAAACTTGCTACAAACTTTTAAAAACTCATTAAAGGAAGGTGTGACCTCACAATTAGAGAGGGCCACACCGAGCATTTCTCACATGTGTGAGTCAGGGAGAGGGCTGGGGTTTGCTGGGGAAAGAGATGTTCTCTAAAGAGATGTTCTCTGAAGAGATGTTCTCTCCCAAGGCACTTTCCCCGTGGAAATCTTGTAGGTTCTCGGCTGACGTCAGCTGTCAGCTCTGAAGGCTCAGCTGACACAAATGCTGGCAGCAGAGACACCCAGCCAGGCAGCAGTTTGTGCTATGGTGCTCCTCTTCCCTGGGAGGTATTTATAGAAAAGACCTTTAGCGATTTTCCTCTTCTTTTCCAGCTTTTGGATGGGATTCATGGCCGATTTTACAGCGAGGAATCCCCCCAGCAGGCCTTGGCTGCAACTGGACATCGACTGATGCCTTTGGCCCCTCTGATGGACACCAGAGTGTCCAAATCTCTGATGTTACCACGCCACAGCAGGCAACAAGATTTTTTATATTCAGACCTGTTATAAAGATGCTCAAGAGTTTATTTTTTTTCCTATTATTATCCCAAATGTATGATAGAATGATAAAACCTGAAAATTGTTTGGTTTGAGATGGACCTTACAGACCATCTCTGTTCCAACACCTTCTGCTAGATCAGGTAGCTCTACGCCCCATCCAACCTGGCCTTGAACACTTCTATTTGATATTTACTTGATATTTTATCTCTTCATTGTGTTCTTTACCTGCAGGTAAATCAGGTTTCTAATCCAATTCTAAAAGCTTGGTTTGTTTGCTATAAACCCTTTCATAGTGTGTCTGCCTGCGATAACAATGCTCATTGGTGTGCTATTAACACTTTAATAAATACATCCTCATGTCAAATATTCAGGAACTTTACAGTCATTGCATTAAAGATGCTGCAAAAGCAAAATAATTTGCAGCATGTCACTCATCATACATGGATTTTGATCACCAGAGTCCTGGTTATACATTTCTTTGCAAATTAAAATAAATAGTTCTGTTCAAACCAACAAGTGCCATCCTCAAGCCAAAGTGTCTCAGGAATTGCTGTGACTTCTAAAATATCTCGGTATTCTGTATGGCTCTGAAATATCTACATGTTCTAAATGGCTGAACTTTGGAAAAAGTCACCTCCTGGCTGCACAGTCACAAGGAGCTGCACAGCACGGAAGCAGGCAGAGCTAGTGAGAATGGAACCAGAAAGTACCTTCTTTAACATGTGGAGCTAAATGTTACCACATTTTGCAGGGATTTTAATTGAGAAAATAGTGCAGCCTTCCACCAGTGTGCACAGAGGCAGCAAAGCTGTGCTGGGTCCCTTTTTACTTCTCCGTTGTAGACGGAGAGCAGGAGAGAATGGCTGAGTAAAGAACAGCAATGTCTTTGCAGAGTTTTCCTGTCTTGCTTGATTTTGCTGAGTATTTTGGGTTTTCTAGAGCTTTTTTTCCTTTGGAAAACAGACAGAAACTTTCAAAGGTCCTTTTGGAAACTCATGAATCTGTGCAGGAGGTCCTGCTGGCTGTACCTTCAGAGGAACACACACAAGAAAACGAGGAGGAGCATTTCCTCCTGCCTCTCCCTATCACCTCTTTAATCTCGCTGTGTGGTTTCTGCCTGTGGCTTTCTGGGGATGCAGCAGCACCTCCAGTCACAGACCATAAAAGAGAAGCTGCGAGGTAGGCTGGTAAGCCATGCTCACCACACGTGTGCCAGGCTGGCTAAAATACCTATTTTCACAGTGAACCTTCACCTTTCAGTCTGGAGAACTGCTTGAAGAGGAAAACCATTGCTTTGGGGCTTCAGGGAGTGCAGGGTGGGGACTCCTGACTACGGGTTTCACCTGGGATGTGGGGACAGACAGAGCTGCACAGTCTGTAAAGGGATTTGGAGGTGTTGACCATGTGGAGGACTTTTGTGAAAGACTTTAAAACAAAGTTTGGAGAGGTTATCCCAAAGTGAGGGAGGAAACTGAACAGGGAAGACAGAAGTGAACAGGAGAGGAGAAGAAGCCTCTCACCACTCTGCCCAGCACGGAGAGTGCTCGGGACTCACCTCCCTCACCCACACACCGACCTGAGGGCAAGCACCAGCCAAGAGTGGGAGTCCATGCACTCTCTCAGTGTGGTGGAACAGATTGATTTACTTCTCTCTGAGGGGAAAACAAAAACCCCAAAACTCAGGTCAAATACATAAAGCATTTCTCAAAAAGGCATAATGTTCCCATTTTCACATGTCGGGTTTGACGCTGAGGCATTGTCTTTGCACACAGCTTTCAGCTTCTGCCACGCTCTCTGCATCACTCGTCAGATTTCCTGCTCGGAAACTGGATTTCTTAGAATTTTTCTCATCTGCCCAAAGGCTTGACTCTCTCCACTAAATCTGCTGCTGATCTCCTCGACACAGTAAACACACTCATCTTCTCACAGGGCTGGTGGGTCTGTGCCTGCAGAAGAACAGAGGAGGTTGTGCATGTTAGAGAGTTCAGCCTGGGAACTGTTGTGTTGTTCTTCAGGGGACAGATCCTTTCTTCCTTTCTCCCACAAAGCTGTAAGAGAATAAAAAGAAATTACCTTTCAGTGCAAGTCGATTTGTGGGATGTAATGGCACAATTTAGAAGGGAATATTGCAGACAGTGAGACCACTTGGATTAGAAATCTTGAATCAGTTTGTAGGGCTATATATTTCCACAGTAGTGTGTTTTGTTGTGTGGGGAATTTAATAAGAGATGTAAATCTGCAAACTGCAATGGTATCACCATAAAACATAAAAGATTCATGTATTATAAATAGGTATGACAAATAAATTATTTATGTGAATGTATATCTGTGTGTGTGTGTGTACATGAGCTCATGTTCACTCTCCTTTTTGAAATAATTAGTGGCAAAGCCTTTTATTGTGCATTGCCCTACGACCTGTGCAAGAGCTTTAATGACATTTCACACAAAGAGCTGAAGGTAGAGCTTGCTCTGTGCTGAACTGGAGCGTCTCAGACTCATTAAGGTGGGGAACATCACAAGGCATGTACAGAACGAAAAAATCTCAGCCCAAGGAGGCTGAGGGTCACTCTGGAAGTGTCCAAGCACCCCCAAGAGCTCGGAGCCAGCAGCGTGCAGTGATGTAAAGGATTGCACAGGCTCCCTACATCACTGCTCAGAATGTTTCTGCAGGTAAATGCGAATTCTATCACTCCTCTGCTCGTGTTGCAGCAGATTTTGGCAGCCAGGGTGACAACCTGCCTGCGCTGACTTCTTCTCCCCGCTCTGACTGACAACATCCCGCCCGGTGTGTCAGCTCCTGCAGGAGCGTGTGCATTACTCACTGCATGAAGTCACATGAAGTGCACAGGAGGCACTTGCAGCTCCAGATCTCTCCTCAGGAACCTGTGCCATCTATAGATAGCTGGCTGCACAACGGCCTATTTTTAAGCCGGGGTGGGACACTTCTAAATTAAGGCATGAGTAAAACGAAATTGTAGGAGAGCTCCAGAACATTAGAGAAAAATCCTGTGTGACTTCAGTTATGTTATTAACTTTTCCACTCTTGCTGCAGAAGTTGTTTCTGTCAATATTTTACTTTAACGGTGCTGAACGGGAGGAAGGAGCAGGGTCCAAGCAGATGGCTGTCAGCAAACTGATGACGGCAGTTGAGAATTAGTGTCCAAATACAGTATTTAAAACTTGCTACAGTACATAGTTTCCTGCATATGCATGCCAAAATAAATCTGGTTTGGAGAACCTTTCAGGATCTTAATTTTATTTTTATTTGGAGCTTATTCTATTAAGAAGGAGCCAACAGGCAGCGTACCTTAGCTTGGCAGAGGGGGTGGGTCCATCGAGCAGCGAGTACAGAGCTGGATGCACCACAGAGACCTTTCCAGCCTTTATTCACTCCGCTATTGACTTTCTGAACATCACTAAGTACCAGAATGAATGGTAACATTAATAACATTAATAGTATTAATCTGTGCCCGTTCTTGCCTACCTCATGCACACACTGCTAAAATCCTTCCTTCTCACACCAACTGCATTTTTTCCCCCTCCAGATAATCTCCTTGAAGGAGCTGGTAACCGGTGGGGAATATCTGATCAGATAATTCCAGGCACCTGAAGCAGATGCATTTTTAGCCGGGCAGGAGAGCAGCAGGCAGTGGCTGCTCCGTTCTGCACCCATCTCCTGGTGTGTGACTAATCCTGGTTTGGATACCTGGCTGCAGCGGGGTCAGAGCAGGGGCAGCCTGTCTCTGCTGCAGTGAATTAGAGGCTTACATTCATTATCTCCCAATACCTCATTAAAACGACTTTAATGTGGTGAACATTTGATGGTAGACAAAAGCTTTAATCTTGTGAATATCAAACACACCTGTGTTACATTTCCTCTTGCCAGCAGTTAGCAGAAGCAGGTTAACAAGCTATTTTAACTCCTTAATCTGCTGAATTTGTGTGGAAACCAGACTTTCACCAGTCACCTGAGTTTGAACTCAAGAAAAAAAAAATTCCTACATACACCCCTAATTTATCAAGCTCTTTTTTCAAACTCTGCCTGCTCTAGACACTTTTAATCATCTGTTTAATTTTGCACCTTTTTTTTTATCCTGATATATTATATGCAGGTTATACTTAAGGCCCAGATTTGCCCTATTTTTCTTCCTCATCTGACCTAGATTCAAATTTACACACTGTGAAATAGCTAATAAATCCCCATTAAGGTTGTAAAAGGTGAAGGTTCAACCAATGTGCAAGTCATCAAGTTCTAATGTAAAACTGAATGAGCCTTGATATTAGCAGCAGTCTCAAAAAGTGAGCCTGAAAGGCTCTACAGGTTTCCAGCTTTTTTATGGCAGCCTGTGCTTAAAGCACCTCACCTCCAACAACACTGTCCAGCCTGCACAACAACAGTGACAACAACAGGCCTTAAGAACAGCTGGAAAAAAAATATATTGACATTCCCAAAAAATAAATATCAGTGGTTTTCTTTTTGCACCAGAATTCTGCCACCAAGATATGTTTTATACTCCACACGCTCTGAATCTTTTGCTGCAAGGAAACACGGTTAATAGATATTTCCCAATACATACTGCAATCTCTAAATGCAAAAATTCATATAAAAGCCCTCATAAAATAAATTTCTTGTGTGTATCTCTCCGTGTCAGTGCTGCCCTGCTGAAACTGGGGGGTTTTGCTTCGCTGTTGAAGCCTTGGAAAAGCTGTTTGTCGGTCCAACTGGGTAGTGAGTGCTGCTTTTTTTTTTTTTCCCACTAGCCATAGATAGTATTACAGTGATTTACAGAGACACGCTGAAAGTAAATTATGTTGTAAACGCCTGTCCCTTGGGCCGACAAAGAATCACAGGGAAAAAATGCAAAAAGTTTGAAATTCCCAACAGCAAAGGTTGACAGGAAAATATGGTGTTGTTTTTCTATGAGTAAAAGTAACTTTTATGTTGTGTTTTCCCATGAGAAATTATAAACTTTCAAAGGAATTTTAGTCTCTTGTATGCACACATAAGAGCAATTTATCTGGTACTGCCCCAGTGAAAACACTGTTAAGACTTTAAAGCTGTTAGAACTATGGCTGAACTTCATCTAGGCTGCTACTACTTATTTGTTCTTGCTGCCTCTTCTTGTCAAAACATTTACTCAGACTTCGAAGAGTTGCAAGTTGGCAACGTGTTAATAATATTAGAATGCATTTGTGTCGGCCATGTGGCCGCAATATTTAAGTAAATTCATCACTTATTTAATGAATAATGAATTCACGAGAGTAGCTATGGAGACGTGGAACCATATGTAGTAAATTAAATGGGAGCTTGTCAACGTACAGCACCAGTGAATGTCACC
Organism: Pomatostomus ruficeps; assembly: GCA_013400735.1. Lineage (NCBI taxonomy): Eukaryota > Metazoa > Chordata > Aves > Passeriformes > Timaliidae > Pomatostomus > Pomatostomus ruficeps. The sequence goes on along the minus strand of VYZT01042231.1, from coordinate 111,108 downwards.
AAAGTAGCTGTGTCTGTTTTATAGCAGCGGTGATGCACTTACAGCGAGCCTGGGATGGATTTCTGACTAGGTACAGGACAGCCACGTTTTTTCACACCTAAGTTGCAGCAGTGATTTCTAACAGGTGTGGTAAAAAAGTGAGAATTTACACGAGTTCCTCCTCAGTGTGTGCAGGAAAGGTGGGAGAGTTTCAAGTTATTCAGTCTGTAAATTACTTAGCAGCGTTCTGAAAAAGAAAGGTAGGGAACTGCAGGAGTTTTTTTTTTCCGATGGGAAAATGTCACCAGGGAAAGGGGGGGTTGTGCTCCTCAGCTCGGTTCTCGTCTGCCCTAGAGCATAATGAAAGCTCCAGACATCAAGGATGATTTCCAAGATAATTAACGGGGAAAATCAGACCTGAAGAGTAGTAAAGGATATACAAGAAGCTCATTAACACAAAATCAAGAGAAGAGGGGGGTGCAAGAGTTCAGGAAGCCAAGTCCATCTTTCCGTTTGACTTCAGAGCCACAAGCAGCCTTTTGGCCATCGTGTCAATACTCACTAACCTAGGAGTGAGACCTTCTCATTCCAACCCCCTTCTGTGGGCAGGGACACCTCCCTGTATCCCAGGATGCTCCAGGCCTTGTCCAGCCTGGCCTTGGACACTATCAGGGATGGGGTTTCCATCCCTGATTTTGCAATATGCAGGTAAACTCTGTTCAGAGGCTCCACTGACCAAACAGTGCAAGGAACCTAATGATTCATGGGGCTGATGAGCCAAGTGCAGCTTGGGATTAGCAAGATATGGTTGTGCATGTGACTAAAGAAGTCCACTTACCTGCAGAACATCTCTGGTGCAATCCTGTCAGCCTAGGAATTCGGGATCTTCCAGTGAAATCTTCAAATGTTGAGGGAACTTCACATTCTGTGCTTAAGGAGTGTGTTTAAATGGAAATCTCCTGCTGTTGGCGTGGCTGAAGGCCCTCTGTGTGTGCACATGGGTGTAGCTTGCTGCAGTCAATAAGAACAGATAAGACACCATATACAACACAGACACTGGAAAGGAGATAAGAAAGGAGATAATTGTTAAAAAAGAAGGGCAGAACTCGTAAAGATTGCAGCCATCTTTGTTTGAAATATATTAGTAAACCACATCCAGCTAAATCCTGGCTTAAAGTGATGTTTATGCTCAGGACATCCCCTGAGGTTTCTGCAATTTTAAAAGCTCTAAAACACTTACAGACACGCAGCCTTTCAGGCCAGAGACAGTTCCAGTCTTGTCACATTTCAGGTATCAGGCTCATCTTCCCAGCAAGTTTTGCTTGAAGAACTCACTTTTATCACCAGGCCTAACAACACTCCCACCATGCTCAGAGTAACTCCTCACTGCCTCTCTGCACCCAGGAGTAACTGAGAGCCCACCTTCATGAAGACAGAAATCACTCAACTGCCCCATTTTGCAAACTTAATTCCTGGGGTCTTCCCAAGGCTCATTCCAATGTAATTTCAGGGATCCGTGTCCCACCTACCAAAGTTTCCCTTTGTTTTCTCAGCCGCTGAGTTGCGTTCCATCCCGTCACGTTGCGTCGAGTTGAGTGGCATTGCTGCCGTCAGAAATGATGGGATAGAGCGTGACTTGATGTGTTGTGAGTGATGTGACACGGTGTGACATATGTCATAAAATCATTGTCACCCATCAAAAAAAAGTGACAGATCAAATTCAAACAAACCTTACCATATACTTTTAGTGGCTACCCAATCAACTAAAAACAAATATTTCAAATTGTGAGCCAAAAGCGTGGGAGTGTGACTCATTTTTGGTCAGTCCTCACATGCCTAACTTGGCATTTTGCATTTCTTCCACTTTCCTTCACACTGTATTATCCAGTTGGTGGGGAGGAAACTTGTTCAGTTCATTTATATTATTCAGTCTGCATATTTGTCAGACCATTACTTCTAAATATGTTCTCCCAGTCCTTTTCACGAGTCGTCCCCATTTACCTTCTCTTTCTTGATGCATTTGAGTTATTACCATGTTATGAAAGTAATAATGTACAGAAAAGGTTGAATTTGTCATCCTGCAATGTTGTGCAAGCCAAACTATCAAGAACAAGGAGATAATTTTCTGTAATTCCACATCTGAAGAACACGCTATCTATTCAAAAATATCACACTGCTTTATTTCCAGGCTACATATCTGCTCATTAAACATTTCTAATAAGGAATGTAAGATAGGAGGGAGAAAATAAAAAGCACTTTTGCCTTGTAAATGAATTGCTGCATCTCTGACTAAACCAATATCAGTGTGGGAATAAGCCCAAACAGCTTTTCCAGACTGGAGTTGGGACAACTGGCAGTGTGCAGTGAGTGGTACCAGGGCATTACCACTGCTCTAATATTCATGGAGTCAAGGAATGAATTTCCAAATTCCCCGTGTCCAAAGGGGGAAGGCGGTGCGGGGATGTGAGAGACGATGTGGGTGCGATCCATCGCTGCGGCCGCATAAGGGAACCCTGAAATGTCATCAAATCCCACTCGGGTCTGTTGTCACTACTGCTGCTCGTATGGAAAATTAACACATTTAATTAACTGCCTGACCAAGGCAGCTGTTACCTTATATAAAACCTTGAACATCGATGCCCGGCATGTCCCATTAGGTGTTCCAGTGTGCCAGTGGCATAAGACTGATTATCCTTCCACTCTGAACGGCACAGCAGGACTCCTCTTGCAGCACGCTCAAGTCAAGATCTTCCTTAAATTCTTCATGGGGCACAGTGATGCTCCAGCCCAAATTGCTTAATAATGTTGTCTTTTAGGACAGCCAAGAAGATTCACCATGCACAGCAGAACACGTCCTGGCCAAAGCAGCTCCTTTCTCTGCCTTTGTTCCTGACATCTGAAAGTGTTCCTGCTGCCTCGGCTGTGGAAGCGTTTGGCATGTGATTTCCTTCGGAATACTACAAGCACTATTTTATTTATACTCCATTTCTATCATTTATGGCAGATAGTTACTTGCCTTAAATTTTTAAATAATGTCTTGGCTGCAGAATTTCAAATTTAAAGTAAACTCTCCGAGTCGGAGGCAAGGGTAAGTTCAGTTATTTTGTAAAAAGTTGGTTGGAGGATTTTTTTGGTAGCGCTCATCCTGTACATGCAAGTTTGCCTGTGTGTGAGCATCCAGATTTATACACATTTTTCCCTGGAAATACTTTTCTATAAACCCGTGTGCATATAGACTTCAACAATTAAACACTTGAAAGGTAAACCTTTTCTTCAGAGCTGAAATAACTGCAAGTTATTTCATTATAGAGGAGAATATTTTCTATACATCTGAACATTTTCTAAATCCAAATTTGAAATCAAGATTTGGAATAGAGCAACCTCTAGACACGGAGAATTTCTGCTCTTGATATTTTTCTCTTAATTATCTTTCCAATCCCCTTTTTATGCTGTGATAGGCACAAATGTGTTGCATTTAGAGAGTGCAGACTATACACAGAAAAGGACAGGACAAACTGGCACAGCCCCATTGATTTCAGCAGAAAAAATTCAGGTTTAATGTTTGGCCATTAAGCAATTCCTACCTTGCATACAGCATTTTCTGCCATGGGTTTCAAATCACGGCGAGAGAAATAGACCCCAATCCTGCAAACACTTACGTGAGTGTAACTACACATATGGGAATAATCCCATTAAATCAATGGGATTACTCGTGTGCATAAAGTTAAGCATGTGTGTAAGTGCTTGCTGGAGCTGGGCCTGGGGGAGAAGACAGGATTTTTGAACCATTGGTGCAGTGGGTGTGAGCGTTCCTATGCCAGTTGTGTGGCTTCAAATGCTTCTCTCCAATCCAAAAGTTTTGAAGGAAGAATTTTCCCTCTTTTCCATCAAGCCAGGAGGTTTTTAAGGCTCTGTAAACCATCCATTGTCATGGCACAAGGACCAGTTATAACGAGGTCTCCACAAAGCTGAGCAAACTCAGAGCACACAAATAACCTGAGACTTGTTCTGAGTTCCCTGCCCGCAGTCTTCTCACAGATCCTTCAGGATTTGCTAATTTATGTAAACAAATTCAAATCTACAGGTTGTAAACTGTACATAGCTGTTATTCACGTGTTTGGGTTTTTTTCCTTGGTGATCTCAGGTGAAAGGATCCCTGAACCAGAAATCTGAAAAGGCGAAGAAGCAAATAGAAACTGGAGTTATGAACTCAGTTTAAAAAAGCACTGCATACGTAAAGAAAAGAACAGTTCATCTAAGGTAGAGGGTGCAAAATTTCCTTGTGTAGGAAGGAGATGGTTTAGCCAAAAATATTTTGGGAAAAGAGCAAAAATATAGACAATACAATTCTCTGCTTGGGAAGTCTTATTTTCTGTCCAGGGAACAGCTCAGGGATCCATCAACTTCATGTCAGATAAGGAGAGATCTTCTTGTCTAAAGCTCCTCTTCCCTACCATGCTCCCAGTCAAGTTCCTCGCACACTGGGTTGGGAAAAGTTCAATATGGGAAAGAAAAATCTTCAGGTACAAAGCATTTGACAACAATACCTTGGGGGAAAAAAAATTAATTTTTATAACCAATTCCGAACCAGAAGAGTGTCTAAGAAATCCCAGATGACAATTCCCACTGAAGCTGACTGTACCTAATCCTGGGAATATATTCTCAGCCAGGATTTCAACATTTCAGCTCTCAGGGCTGTTCAGAGATATTTTCACAAACAAGGGAAGATCTGCATGTCAGATTCCCAGTTCTGTAACTGGGTGATGTGAAGAGCATCTCCTTCGTCCTCCACAGGTCAAGAACTGGTAACTGGAACTGGAAATCTCAGTTTATCCTTAGACCATTCTGTTACCTTTTCACTGAATGAGCTGACAGTTTATGCCACAGCTTCTCAGATCCTCAGGCTCTGAATAGACCCTTGGAAATAACTGTCTTTTTAAAATAAATGTAAAATTATTAATATTTCATTGAATCAGGTTGAAAACATCCTTAAGATCATCAATCCCACCATTAGACCATGTCCCACACTGTCACATCCTCACATATTTTAAATCCCTCCGGGGATGGGGACTCCACCACCTCCCTGTGCAGCTGTGCCAGGGCTGGAGAGCCCTTTCAGTGAAGGAATTTTCCCTGATACCCAACCTAAACCTCCCTTGATGCAACTTGAGGTCATTCCTGTTGTCCTATTGATTGACACTGAGGAGAAGAGACAAACCCCCACGTGGCTGCCCGCTCCTGTCGGGCAGTTGTGGAGAGTGGGAAGGTTCCCCCTGAGCCCCCTTTTCTTCAGGCTGAGCCCCTTTCCCAGCTCCATCAGCTGCTCCAGAGCTTTTTCCAGCTCCACTGCCCTTCTTTGGAGTTATTTCTATGAAATACGGAATAGAAATGTGTCTGTGCACGTATGAATTCAAACAGAACGGCTCATATGCGGCATTTGAACCCTGATACTTCACCTTCGAGCGAAGTCTGTGACAGCCAAAAGCACGGGGGCTGTAACAAGCCTGACCCTTCTACAGTGCAGACACAAAGCTGGAAAATCGCGTGTGGTCTTCCTCTGATGCCGTGCTCGAGGTTTTTATTGCAAACACCTTCCTTCCAACATCCATTTAACATGCACCCATCTGTCAGGCGGTGTTTCCCACAGCAGTGTTAATGTGCATGTGCCCCCTTCCACTTTGGTAGTTCACACCTTTAACTAGGGCTGGAGCCAGAGTGCAATAAACAGCCTTCCACAGTTTGGAGTAGAAAAGGCTCCAAAATGTGAGAGACACTTCATCAAAAAAACAAAAGACCAAGACGGAGCAGTCTGGAGCTCTGGAGGGCACAGGGAGTGGCGGGGTTTAGAACCCTGCGTGCAAATACCTCTCCTAAAAAGTAAGAATTAGAATAATAGCTCAAAAGAGAGGAGAGGAAGTGAAATCTGATGGGAAGGACACAGTCACAAGCTAAAAAAAGAAGCCCTCGCCTGGCTCCCAACCAGGTGTTGTGTCTTAGCTTGTTTATAATACCTCTGGTTGTGTTTAATTCGTTATGACAAAAGATCCTCAAAGAATGTATCAGTTCAAGCCTCAAGTTTGCCTACAATATTTCACCTTTGTTCAAGGAAAAAAGTATCACTGAGATGCAAAAACTTGAAAAAATACAGTATGAAAGTTACTGCCTTAATGAAATATTAAAAATGCATCAGGAATACTGTTCTGGCATTAAAAATAAACAATAACATTTCTTCCTAGTTACGGTTCACTTCAATTCTTTAAAAATTAATTATTACCTCTTTAAATATTTGATTAAATTAGATTTGGGTGGGTTATCGCTATCCACAAAATACACGGTGTTGTGTATAAATTTGCTTTCTTCAGTCCCTGACATGTACAGGCATGTTATACGGTTGTTTGATTATTAGAAAACTAAATCCAGTGGCTCTGGTTTGGCAGTTTGCAAAATATATACTATTGAATCCTGCCACTTGGAATGGAAATGCAGCAGCACGTTAGAAACCTGTAATAAAAGAGGAAAAGCAAAGCAGCAAAATTACACCGTGTGATATTTGGGATTTTCACGTCGTATCTTATCGTGCCGCTATATCTCACGGCCTAAAAAGGACACAGTATTTTTAATAATGGTTAATTAGGATTTGGGGATAATGGCTTAGAAATCGTAAGGAATTTCTGGGCATATAAAGTCTATTCTGTTCTCAATGTGTGAGGATTTATAAGTACTTAGATAGCAAGGGGAGAATAAACCCTCCAGCACGTCCTGAGAGAGGTAAGACAATTATTTCTCCAGCATTATGATAAAAGTAATTTCGTATGACCAAGTGGATAAATAAGAAATGTCTCTGAATGAGCTGGTACAGCTAGGAAATATTAATTTAAGTGAACACCTGGAAGTGTCCAAGGCCAGGCTGGATGGATTTTGGAGTAGCTTGGGACAGTGGGAGGTGTCCCAGCCCATAGCAGGAGTGGGATGGGCTTTAAGGTCATTTCCATCCCAAACCATTCCATGATTCCTACCCCTGCCACCTTCCACTAGACCAGGTTGTTCCAAGCCCAATCCACACTGGTGGATGTATAATTTTTGATGCCTGTGTATTTTTTTAAAACATCAGATGATGTGGCACTTTACCCGAAATCAAATATTCTGAGATTCACAGCGGGTTTTTCATTTCATGCTTCATCCAGAAAAGAAATTATTGAGTTTGAAACAAACAGGAATGTTTGGGCTTTGGGGATACGGTTCTCTTCTATCGACTGAATTGAAAATATCCAACTTAATTCTCAAAAAGCCAACATTAAAATAAAAAATAAATTCAACCTTCCCTTTAGATTAATATCACAGTATCACAATGCCAACATCTGGCTCCTGAGCATGTGTGATGGCTGTTTTGGAAGGATAATTGATTTCTGGGAAGGTGCTCTGTTCATTGTTTGGATATTGTGGGTGACATTTCCTCTCCTCTTGCTCTGCAGCCCATGGGACAATCCCACCTCACACACACTGGGACAGCACAGGGAATACCTTCCTATGGGCACAGACAGAAGGCTTGCCATGCAAATTGATCATTCCTTCAGACTGTATAAAAAAACTGAGCCAAAGTATATCAAAAATCTTTGTAAAAATTAATTATTTGCAAAAGTTTAGGTTTTTTCCTTACAAATTTAAAATAGAAATTTTTCATGGATTTTTTTTTAATAGATAGGGTTCAGGTTTTTGCTAATTTTAGATGCCTCAAAATACTGCATAGAGCATTAAAAATAAAGAGATAAAATGCCCAAGTGAAATTCATCACCTCCACCTTGAGGGAATCCTTCCCTGTGAGGGTGGAGAGGCCCTGGAATGGATTTCCCAGAGCAGCTGTGCCTGCCTCTGGATCCCTGGAGGTGTCCAAGGCCAGGCTGGATGGGGCTTGGAGCAACCTGGGACAGTGGAAGCTGTCCCTGCCCATGCAGGGGGTAGAACTGGATGATCTTTAGGGTCTCTTCCAACCCAAACCGTTCTGGGATTCTGGGATTCAGGATGCACATTTTTGTCACCCAAACCTGACTACAGGACTCAGCTCCCTGCACTGCATCGTGTAGTTTTACTTTTCACTTTTTTTTTTTTTTTTTTCCCAGCGTGAGATGCCGAACTTTACAGAAAGATTGAGTTATTGGCAGGAATTGCTCCCACTCTCGAAGTAGCACAGGCTCCTCCAACTAAAATAGAACTAGAGTGGACTGAAGAGGCTGAACAAGGCATTTATCCCCTCTTCGCTCTGAAGTAGACACATCCAAATGATGACAGTGAAATCCGGAGGAACAGCGACTATCTTGTGGGGAATGAGAAAGAAAGTGTCTGGAAAAGCCATCCTGCAGCTTGAACTCTCTTCCTGCTTCAGGAGCCATCCCCGGGTGCTTCAGCTCAACAGCTATAGACAGCGCTGAGGCACTCAGAGCAGTAGGGCAGGAAGCTGGGCACAGGCAGCAGTGCAGGAAAAATGTTTGCATGATTATATATGTGATAATCCAAGCCCCATTTGCATATTTTGATTTTCCTATTCACTAAAGTTGGGTCCCTGAGGCACTTTCTAAGGTCACTTGGGGGGCACCGGGAAGTGGCGTTTGAGAGGCAACGGGGAGAGCTCGCCCTCGGCCAAGAAACCTGCCCGAAAGTGAAAATAAATTGTTCCTGTTTGGGAAAAAAAATATAAAGGAAAGGGAAAAAAAAAAAAAAGCAGCTTTGGATGGGAAGAGTGTTTCTACAGCCAAGAGGAATTATTTAAGTTGGCTAATATAACACGGCCAGTTGATCCTTTGCCTTTCATATTCCTACTTGCCTGTCTGCCCCCTCCTTGGGAGCATCTGAAGGAAGGGAAGGAGCAGACAGATGTTCCTGGCCTGTGCTGGTGGGGAATCAGGGACACATCTGAGCTTCTTGTCTCTCTTCAGAGCCACCCAGCTGGGAATAGTGACTCACAGCTGGGTCACGAGGGCCTCGCCATCAACCTGGGAAGATGATGGATTCTCAAAACATTTGCAACTGCTAAAGAAAGTAAAAAAGGAATTTAAGGAAAAAAATAAAAAGAAGAAATAAAAATGAGAACAAATTTACAGGAAAGGAAAAATTGTTCACCACCTCTGCCTCTTCTGTTGGGTTTTGTTGTCTTCAGAGAGACAGGGAGGGAAATGGTTACCTTGCTCCTGAGCTCCCAGCACGGGGACAGCTTCCAGCCAGTCCTTCTCCATGCCTGCTTGAAGGACTCTGGACAAGGCCCTGTCGTGACAGGACAAGGGGGAACAGAGTCAAACTGGCAGAGGGCAGGGTTAGATGGGATATTGGGAAGAAAATCTGAGTGGCGAGGCCCTGGCACAGGGTGCCCAGAGAAGCTGTGGCTGCCCCTGGATCCCTGGAAGTGTCCAAGGCCAGGCTGGACAGGGTTTGGAGCAGCCTGGGACAGTGGAAGTGTCCCTGCCATGGCAGGGGTGGAATTGGATGAGCTTTAAGTTCCTTTTCAACCCAAAACATTCTGTGATTCTATGAAAACTGAAGAACTGAATTTCTTTCCTTCAAGTATTGGCACTTGTGGAAAAGGATGTTTTCAATGAGTTTTCAATAGAGTTTTCAATGTCACTGGGAGGACAAACCCATGAAAAGTGAAATAATGCACTGTACATATAGTTTGGATGAATAAGAAGCATCTAAAGTTTTGTGTATTTATTTAATTTTAAAATGAATTAAAAGCCCTTGGGCTGCTGGAGGCAGCAGGATCCAGCAGGTCAGTGGGGGCTGTCTCTTCTTTTTCCATTACCTTCAAGGACAAAAGGAACTGGAGAAGAGTTACCAGGAAAAATTTTCATTCAGTTCCTCACAGAGCAGGAATGAGTGGCACTGTGGAAAACTCACCACGTGGCCAATGTTCATGACTCAGGATACAGCAGCTCCCCATCTTTCACCCTCCACTCTCCTCACTGACTGTTGGTGAGGGAAGCACCATCCCAGCTTGAACACCTCACACCATTCCTCCTTGTCTCTGCAGTTCGTATTTCCTTCATTCTCACACTGCACTTAAAATCAACACATTATTAAATTTTTTTTTTGTAGGAACATATTTTCATCCCAGAGAAAGAAGAACTTTTAATGTAATATCTCTGTTCATTCTCCTATCCTTTCCCTTTTGCAGTGGCAGGCAGACTTCCTCTGATGCATTGAGAAATAAAGCACAAATGATATCGCAGTTACTTGTATTTCCTTATTGATATATTTCCTTTTTATGGTGTTTTCCCTTGGGACCTCCTTTTCCAACAACATGTTCAGCTGTCAGCAGGTTAGAGTCAGGAACAGAAAAATAGTTAAGACATCAGAACTTAAAGTTAGTGGCCTTTAATAGCAGTGCAGAAAAGGAACTGTCATGATACACAAGAATTAAGACTTTTTAAAAAAATACAAAGAAGACAAAAAGAGCTAAAAATATTCTTTCTTGCAATAAATCTGCAAGGATTACCCAACACAATGCTGAAGAGATTTTCTATCTTACCTGTTTTCTCTTTCCTCCCGTTGTCCTTTTCATCCTTCCCACACACATTCCTTCTCTTCTTTCCTGCAACCAGAACTCAGTTACTTTGTCCCACCAAAATCCAGCAAAAACCCCTAAAATCTGTCTGCAACCTCAAGTCCCAAAGGCCATGGGAGGAGTGTGACCTTCTTTGTTTGAAGGGTTGGGATATTTTAGCTTATTTATTTATTTATTTCATTTTCTCCATTTGAAGATGGCATTTTCAGGTGATATCACTGAGCGCTGTGTTCATCACTTGGTCTCTTGATGCAGAATTTTTAATTTTACCGGATAGTAATAATAAAGAATTTTAAGTCAGCTCAGAGATCCAACTCTGTGTCTTCTGGAAGGGATCTGGCTGTTGGATCAGTGTGTCCCTGGCACATTTGTAGAACAAATTCATATGTCGGCTTCCACAAAGCACTGGTAGTGCCTGAGCTTGCCAGCTCTGCCGTTCTACTGCAAATGAAACAAAATTCAGACTTTAAATCCAGCCTCTGCACCCTGTTCCAAGGCTGAAATTTAACCGTGGGGATCAGAGGTCACCTCTCCAATGGTGGTTCTGGTTAATCACGAGCTCAAATGGGCGCCTTTTTCAGATGAGGGTTGGATATTGTGGAAACCTTGCAGAAGAAATAAATTATTTTGAAAAAAATCCATCCGGTGTGCCAGAGACGTTTGGAGAAGTATTGATCTCTTGTGGTTCCCATAATTTAAAACACCTCCTGGATCAGGTAATCTCAACAGACTGGCACATCCACCTGGGCCAAAATTCCCTGCTTTATGTGTGTATATGCTGCAGAAAATGAAACGTGTTCACAACAGATTTGCTTAGCTGGCCCCACATTAATTGCTGCTGTGCCTACAGAAACTTCACCAGGCACAGGCTTAGCACCAGTTCTCATTTAATCAAGCTCCTAATTTGCATCTTGTACAAAGTTTCAGCTTGTGACTGATCTGAAAAGGCTGCCCTGTCCCTGGAGGACTGATACACGATATTTTACAGGCCCATGATAAATAATATTTTTTAAACTTAAATAAACAAGGTCTCCAAGTGTTTTCCCCTGAAAAGTTTTACTACGTTTATGACAATTTAAATATGCCTCTGGAGAGCCAAACCACGGAGATAAAGAATGCAACAGGGCCAGACAAGGGAGCGCTGGAATTCTCAACACAGACACGTTTTAAAAGAAGACAAAGCCTGACATTTGCCCCATTTTTGGACGACCAACAAATAGACAAATAAATGACTAAATAGGCTCATTACAGGCTCATTCTGCTTTTTCCTGTACCTACAGCAAAAAATGAATCACATTTTAATGCATGAAAACCAGGTGACAACACATTTGAATTCCGTATAAAATAATGAGCTGTATTTTCATTTGAGATGTGTCAAAATAAAATACCACTGGGAGAAAGTGTGTCTTACTGAATCCTTTATAATAGGCAACATAACCAGCAATGTGTGAAACCAGAGAAATTCAAACCCACACACTCAGGATCACCTTTAAAAGGTGGCAAGATTGGGTTCTCCTTTAATTCTTTTTGACTCTTCCTATTAGGGAGAGGAGAACCCTCAAAAAGATTTTGGGATCCACTAGGAAAACAGTTGCTTTGTGGCAGATATTGGAATTTTGGGTAATGTAATGCCCACCAGAGTGTCCAAACCCAGAGCAGAGATGCCTCAGGTTTTGGTTGAGCACAGTCAGGCAGACCTTGAAACTCACTCTGATGTGATCAACTGTATTTTGGGGTTTTGTACTTATTAGAAACTCTACAGATTTTTCATGAGGGGAGTAAAAAATATTGTGTTGTGCATGAATGTGTAAACCAAGAATGAACAAAATACATCCGTGGATCACTTGTCTTCCCATGGCAGATGTGTGACCACGGAATGCCCTGCAGAAGTGGAAAACAAACTGAAAAAACCCAAACTATGAAAAAAAAAAAAGGAAAAAAGGGGTTTTCTTTTCAAAGTTAACAGATGAAGTAGAGGTCCATGATAAAATGAATCTAAGAAAGGAGCTTTATCTCTCCCACCACCCTGCCAGAAGGAAACACACCCCATTCCTTGGGAGAGCATCAGGAACTTCCTTCTCCTCTCAATCCAAGCCTGTATTTGCAGCCAAAGCCTCAGCCAGTTTGGGGTTTTGCTGTGAGGGTTCCCACATCTGCGGATGTCACCTGGAACATTCACCACACCTGCACTGCAGGTCCCAGCCATACCTGGAAAACCTCTGGACACTTCAGACGCTTCTATCCCTGCTGTGGTTCTCAGAGGAGCACACAGCAAGTCAAAGAGCACCTGGGCAATGAACAGGTTCACTCAGAGGGACTAGAATTTTATGTATTTTCACCCTCCCATGCAGGCTGCACTTTAAAGCCTCCAGCTTGGAGTCCTCACCTCCCTCTCCGAGCACAGGAACAATCACCTTGGAGCCATCAGAGGACAAATGAGCTTCCTTCAGTGGTCAGCATCCCTTCCTTCCCTGCGGTGCTTGAGAGGGGTCTGGGACTTCACAAGAGGGTGCTGTGCAAAGACATTTATTGAGCAGTGAAAAATCCTTATTTGCCATCCCACAAACAGGAAATAACTCTGCACCCCAGTGTGCCCCAATCACCAATTCTGTGTCACAGTGTTACCTTTGATGGGAACAGGGAAACAATCCCTTTTAAGGTATTGTTACCTTTTATGGGAACAGGTAAACAATGCCTTTTAAGGTATTGTCACCTTTTATGGGAACAGGTAAACAATGCCTTTTAAGGTATTGTCACCTTTTATGGGAACAGGTAAACAATGCCTTTTATGGGAACAGGTAAACAATGCCTTTTAAGGTATTGTTACCTTTTATGGGAACAGGTAAACAATGCCTTTTATGGGAACAGGTAACCAATGCCTTTTAAGGTATTGTCACCTTTGATGGGAACAGGTAACCAATGCCTTTGAAGGGAACAAACAGCATTTCTCACCTCTGACAGCTCCAGCAGGTCACAAACCCACAGTGCTCTCCCAGCACTGCCCTGGTGACCCAGGATGTGTTTCATGGGTTCTTCTGGACCAAAGCCAGGAGGTCACTCTGGCCTTCAAGGCCTGTTCCTCTGTCACCTACGTTCTGTAACACCACACTTCCCCATCTCTGTCCATCCCTCACCCCTTTTCCAGCCGTCAGGTGTGCTCCTGCCTCACCCCAGGGCTTGAGCAGCCCCTCTGGACACAGCTGGGCTCTCACCCCGAGTTCTATCAGGCCTCTCCAGGGGTGCTCCTGCCCCTCTCCTGCGCTTCTCCCTCTGCCACGGCCTCTCTCCCAACTCAGATGGGTGACAGATGCTTTTTCTCCCCCACCCTGATTTGTCAGCAGGATAAAAATAAGTGATTTAAATCAGTCTCTCTTTAGTACCCAACCAGCTAGCCCTGCCTAATATTTGTAGTCTAAATAATCGCCATATGTGGCAGTGGAATACAAGTTTGTGGCCTTTTTTTTTTATTTTTTTTTAAATGGAAGTTAATCCAGCTTTGAGCTGGATTAATTCCCAATGAGGCTTGGGGACAGACAGCTGTTTCTCTTCTTTGGCCTGGGAATCCTGCCCTCAAAAACCCACCTATACTTGGCAGCATCCCCGATGGACACGAGCTGTGCTCATTTTCAGATCCTTGTTTCACCCTACGTTCAGGGGCAGCACTGCACCAGTGTTTGCTTCTCAAAAAAAGAAAAAAAAAAAGGTATGACATTTGGAAATGTTTTGTTGAACTATTTTGCCATGGAATAAGAAAGACTTCAAAGCTCCCATCTTCATTTGGAGAGTTGGGAAGGAAGAATATTTGCAAAGGAGACATTTGACAGGAAAATCAGTATTAGCCTGTAGGGCAGCAGTGGAGCCAGATAAATCCTGTGCTGGCTCTTAAGGCTGAAACCTCACAGAAACAGTTTTAAGGAAACAAGCCCTGAAGTGCTTATTTACCCTGTGCCACATGACAAGCAGTGGTGAAAAAAACAGCAGGAAAGAGGAGCAAAAGAATAAACTAAATAATATTCTCTTGTACTTTTCAACGAGTTCATCCTGAAAAAAAAAAAACCAATTACTGTTCTACCTAGGTTACACATTCTCTTATTATTCCTTGGCCCCAGAAACTGTATCCAGAGCCAGAAAAATTACCTGGAGACCCTTTTTTGGCTGGAAAATACAGGAGGAGTGTGATATCCGATATGCACATTAGAGTAGCCAGGGAATACTGTTTCTAAACTAAAAATCATACCTGGGGTTTGAAGGCAAAAGTAGTTGCCTGGCAAGGTTTAAATCTCTGCCTCTGCGGTTTTGTTTTCTCACCCGGATTATGTAAGCAAGTCACCTCACACCTACAATGTGTCTCAATTTGTGTTTGCTCTGCTTTTTTATTGCCACGTTTGAAAATTAATAATTCAATGTCCTAATATTAGCTGTCATCTTAGCTGGGATAAAATTAATAATTCATCAAACCGAAATCAAACAAATACCACCTTTTTATGCCGGACGAGGAATATACTTTGCTGCACTTGCGGCGCTAAATTTGGTGAGATTCGCCACTTTATTTCCAATGAAATCATATTTTCCCAATTAATATATCATTTTATCATCTTAACTCCCTTTGAAATTATCTCTAAGGAGGCGTTTTGCACAGCCACACAGGTTTTATTTTTGCGACATATTTTTTCCAGATGAAAAGAAATTCTAAATTCTTCCTGGATTTTTTATTTTTTTTTTTTGGAGAAGGAATCCCCCATTCCCTGAGCTGTTGGGGAGTGCTGGGAGTGCTGCTCAGCAGGTGCTGCTCCTCCCAGCAGTAGGTGAAGGGATTTCCAAGTGTGGAGAGCAGCCTGTGCTAAATCTGCAAAGCGCCTGGAGATCCTTTGGGGTGAGAGGTGCTATGTAAATGTGAGGTCACCGCCATTATCCGGGGTGCAAATGCATCCAGGGCTGTGAGAGAAGCTTAAGGGGGAAAAAAATAAAGGAAAAAGGGGAAAAAAAAAAAAAAGAAAAGAGTAAGGAAAAAAAATTAAAAGAAGGGGGGAATGAGTAAAAAGAAACAAGGGAAGAAAAGAAGGAAGGAAAAGGAGGAAAAAGGGATAAAAGAAGGGGAGAAAATAGCGTGAAAAACAAGAAGGAAGGGAAGGGAAGGGAAGGGAAGGGAAGGGAAGGGAAGGGAAGGGAAGGGAAGGGAAGGGACAATTTCTACCAATGCTGTGCCAGATGACAAAGTTGCCCTTTTCTTGTCTTATTGTAAAGCAGGATCTTTAAACACTGAATTACTTGGTTCCTGCTTTTTAGGCTTTTCAAATCTTTACCCCGTTCACAAATGCTTCTCCCTTCACCAGGAAATATCAACTCAGTCCACACAGGAAACTCCCTCACTTCCACCACGGCTGCCTCCCACTCGCTGCAGCTCGGAAACTCCTGATCCCTCCTTCCAGAAGCTGGTGCCACATCTTTCTGCAAGTCCACCTCAACATTTTTCCATCTTTTCTTCATATATAGAATCAGAGAATCATGGAACTGTTTGAGTTGGGACCTTAATGACCATCTCATTCCACACCCTGCCATGGGCTGGGACACTTTCCACTAGTGCAGGATGTTCCAAGGTCCATCCAAACTGGCCTTGCAGGTACAACCTGACATAAATCACATTCCAGATTGCTTTAGTCCCCATATGCTTCCATAACCCACCTGCCTCTTCCCAATACCGTAACCAAACTCCCATCTTTTCACTTCATTTTTCTTCGCTTTTCCATTTTCTGTTGCTCACCTGACTGGAAGATGTGGAACTGTGATTTCTGTCACTTAACCACCCTTAAAGGGACAGACTCTCCGATGGAAATTGAACGCGAAAGGTTGGATTCCGTGGGGAAATTTCAAATTGACAAATTTTCTGAATGGATCTCTCCTAACCTTGTTGCATATAATATATGCATGTATTGAGCTTAATTTTTGGTTAGTATCAAAATGTATTGATCTGCAAGATAAATATTGACTTGACCTCGCTTTCTCTCAGTCTATATTTACTTCTTGAGTCAATAAGTCTTGAAACTGATCTGACAGGAGTCAATAATGGCTTAAAATTCTCAAAATAGCAGCTTTGCTCGAAGGTTGCAATTTTTTATTTTAAAGTTGCTGCCTTAAATACATAAAATGCTCAGGAGAACTTAACACTTTGCTGCACAAAGCCATTGGGGAAACACGGAAATGCCAGAAGACCTTGATGTGACTTCAGGCCAATGGTGCCATTTCAGCAGTGGCCAAGCCATATTGCAAATATTTTAATGGTGACCTACTGCAGCCCATCTTTTGCCCTGAGTGTCCTCAAAAATCTGAGCTTTGCTCCGGAGGGTTCGCCTGAGTATCACTGATTGGATTTGTCAGGGCTAAATTGTCTTCAGCCTTGGGAAAATGCAAAGTTTGCTACTGGGGAGAGGTTGTCATCATGAGAATGCCCTCCCTGCCTTCATTTCTCTGCTTAGTGAGGTGGTAATTAACCCAGCAAGATTTTCAGTGTCAAACGGGATCATGTTCCTTCCCTTTGCCCCTCAGTGCTGGACAAATCTCCAGTGGGCAGCATGGTCTTCATCCCCGTTTACAGCAAAAATCCTCATGATTCACTAGCTCAGTTTCTGATTTTTGGGGTCTTTAGGAAGAACTTTCATTAGGAGGCAGTTTAATATCTCATTTATTTGAGCAGTGTTGCTCTAATACCTGAGAAAATGCTGTTATTTGATTTAAGGAAAACATTGTCACTGTCAGGTACTGCCCTGTCCCCTGGAGATCAGTCACCTTTCTGAGAAGTACAGGGAAATGATTAGAACAAAGAGAAAACAATGAAATGAAGAGAAAACAGATGAGAAAAAGCCACAGCAGATTGACCTAATATCACTTTTTAGGATGAAATTGAAAAATATTCATTTTCTCTCACTGTTAAAGAAACCAAGGAATGTGTCAGATATTTTTAAGTGTTGCTGAAAAAGGGAAAAAAAATAGATCTGTCTATACTTTTCCCCAGGAAAGAGTCCAAAATTTGGAATCAGTCATTTTCTTTTAGGTTTTTGCTCTTTTGAGGTTTTTGCCTTTTTTTTTTTCTTTTTTTAGAAAAATTTTATATAGCCAGCCTTTAGAGAAGATGTTGTACAAGACCCTGGGCTTGTATTAAAAGAGTCTTCTGCTGATACTCATTTATCTGCATATTTTAAAAGTGGGTGAAGCATGAAGCGAAGCATGTAATAGACTTAAGAACACATAGGTACAATTAAACGGGGAGGAAAACAATTACTCCTCATTCTTGCTGTGCTGATATTACAGAGAAAAACTACCAACGGCTGCAAGACAGTTCTCCAAAATGAAGAGGGGGGGAAAGGAGGATGAAAAACTCCCATTCCTAAATTCCACAGGTGCAAAAACCCCTTGTGAGAGTGGGAAAAGCAAAAAATTCCTAAAATCAGAGCAAAACAGCACTACCAGAATCCTTCAAAAGCCAGGAATCATTGCAGGGATAGCATGAGGTATTTTTTCCAGGAAACTTAGAGGAAGGTTCCCCTCCATCATCCATCCCAGAGCTGTTCCACGGTGCTGTTTGCTCTAATTAAACACAGAGTTTCACATCTTCCCTAAATTCCTTCACCCCTGGGCAAAACCTTCAGGTTTTGTGTAAAGATTTAGAAGAGTCAGGCATGGAATGAGTCCAGCTGGGAAGAGGGAATGGGAAAAGGGGCTGGGTGAGGCTGAGTGGGGGAAAAAAAGGGGCTGAGATGGGGCTCCCCTTCCCACCAGCCTGCCCTCGATGCTGCTAAGCTTGGGCAATCCTCCTGCCAAGGAGAAATGAACTTTTACAGCTTCAAGATGAGACGAGGAATCCTTTCCTAGAACCAAAAAAATAAAGTGAAATAAAATAAAACAAATCATTCCTAGTCCGAACAGGCAAATTTCTATGAAAAGAATGCCAGATTTCAGGAATCTGCAATCTCCCGATGCAAAAAATGTCTTTGCTGAAAACTTTCCAGCCAGCCTCTGTGATTTTAATTAAATAGCAAAGACTGTGTGTCGAAATTCACAGTCGCCGTCCCCGTTTACCAGTGGGTGTTGAAAAATAACCTAAAAAAAAAAAAAAGTATTTTTTTTTTAAAAAACCTCACTCTTTACTCAGCAACTTGAACAGATTTCAAGTCATTTTGCAGTTGGGAGGAATGCTCACAAAGACAGAGATTTTCTTGACTGAGATCATCAGAGCCCAGAGCCGAAGCAATTGTGCAGCTGAGAAATGCACTCGGGCTTATTTCACTTAGAGAATTATTTACTCTTTAAACTATTCATTCACACCTACAAGAAAAAAGAAATTAAAAAAAGAAAATAGAAAAAGAAAAAAAGGGATTTTTGACAAATTATCTCCCCTGATATCTTCAAGATGATTATCAGAGCAGGGACCTGATGTCCAGCAGGCACAGGCAGGAAAGTGTTCGGCCAAAGCCCTTTAATTCAATAGGCTCCCGAATTGTGCCTTTGCATCCTCATAGCCTGATACTCGCAGGAGGGAGAGGCTGATTTTCATTTTCTGTGCTCTAACTTTCTAATAAACAATGAGCAGATCGCAGCCTCCCTCCTTTGTGCGGGGGAAAATAAGCATTTTTTTATTATTATTTTTTTAAATATTACAAAAAGGGACAATATGCTAAAAATATGCAGCGAACAAATATCATCTGTACAGACTGGAAGAGAACCTTCATAAATTAACCTTATTAGTGCATTACTGTAAGCGAATGCCAAAAAAGCTCCTAATTTGCATTAAGATAGATTTTTCAGGTTGGCTGCATGATTTAATTAAAGAAAAGATTAAGAATCATTAAACAAGCTGCTCTACCTTGCAATAACAGAATTTATATCTGATTCAGGTTAACGAAAACACAGATGGTGATTCAGTAACTGTTGAGTTGCTGTAACAGAATGAAAATGATCCCATTAGTTCTCTGGAAATGTGAGGGAATTTGAAAATTAGCATGCAGATACATTGTATGGTGCTAGACAGCTTGGTCTGCTTGGATCATCACTGATTACTCTTTGTTTGGGTTGGCAACACTGAACTTAATAAATGAAAAAATGTTCCAGTATACCACAGTTGGAAACTGTTCAAGGTTGAAATAGGTGTGCAGACTTTCAAGAAGAGAGAGTTAAGTAAACAAATGTCAATCAATTTGGGGCTGGCAGCGTTTTTTTCTTCCAGAATGTCTGTTCTTGAGAAGCAAGTGTCATCAAAATTGAAATCCTTTGCTTGATACATATGTTCATGTGGTATTTATTATTACAAAGGTATTTTAAATGCGTGGCGTTCGTCTACAAAGGAGCCTCGGCGGCGTTCGGATGCTAAAAGTGGAGAGGAGGTCTCAGGAAAATGGGTCGGGGTTTAAAAATGACACTGACAAAGAACCAAACTTGCTGCAGAGGAAGGTTGTGATGGGAGGAGAGGTAAAATATAGGTAAAATATAGGTAAAACCCCTCCTAAATAATCCAGTGAAGTGGATAAGGCACGTAAAGTGATCGTTATCACCCCGTGAAGGACAGCAGAGCCTGGGCAGGGGTAGATTTGCTCAGCAGGTGACGTTCGCGAGGCTCGGGCGGAGATAACGGCGTTATCCAGGGAATGGTACCTGGATCCCAGCAGCCCCATGGCTCCGAGCAGGCGGTTGGGATGATGACGGTTCAGAGCAGGAGGCTGGGATGTCGGTGGCTAGGAGCAGGACATTGGGATGATGGTGGCTTGGAGCAGGCGGTTGGGATGAGGGTGGCTCAGAGCAGGAGCGAGATGATGGTGGCTCAGAGCAGGTGGTTGGGGTGACGGTGGCTCGGAGCAGGACATTGGGATGATGGTGGCTCAGAGCAGGCGGCTGGGATGATGGTGGCTCGGAGCAGGCGGTTGGGATGATGATGGTTCAGAGCAGGCGGTTGGGATGTCAGTGGCTCAGAGCNGGCTGGGATGTCGGTGGCTCGGAGCAGGTGGTTGGGATGATGGTGGCTCAGAGCAGGACATTGGGATGATGGTGGCTCAGAGCAGGAGGCTGGGATGTCAGTGGCTTGGAGCAGGACATTGGGATGATGGTGGCTCAGAGCAGGACATTGGGATGATGGTGGCTCGGAGCAGGTGGTTGGGGTGACGGTGGCTCGGAGCAGGCGGTTGGGATGATGGTGGCTTGGAGCAGGCGGCTGGGATGATGGTGGCTCGGAGCAGGCGGTTGGGACACCGGATCTTGCTGAGAACAGTGCACGTGAGATCAGCACCAAGTTTTCAATGTGGCTCCTTCCGTGGCATTAACACTCAGGCAGCAGGACAGGAGGGTGTCCTCTCCTTCTGAGAGGTTATTTTTCCTTTTCTTTTTGACTTCTTCATTTTATTGCAGCTGACTTCAAGGCCAAAAGGTTGAGCGTAGGGTGTTACAACAAAAGCGAGGTTGTAACACTCGGACTTTTAGGTTAAAATGTTCTTTGCTTATCACGTGTTAAGATCTCTCAGAAGTGATGTAATGCACCAGGGACCACGGCGCTACATTTGCAAACCACCTTTTTTTTAATCATTAATTGACATCATATAATAATGTCCAGCTCACTACTCCCAAAGTGATGGCAATTAATCTTGTAGGGAAAAAAAATGACATTTTTAGCTTTTAGCATAGAAAGGTCATAAACAGGTTGTCTTTGGTTTGACTGGATTTTAACCATCTGATCAAACTTTTTTTTTTTACTTCAACATTTCTTGAACATTACCTTGTTTTTTTTAACACTTACATATTTAAAGATTGCATTTAGGAGAGATAGCCTCAGCAACTTGGCAGCATTTAAAAGCACACATGTTATTGCAAACAAGTGTGTCTTAGTTACAAAGGAAACCTTTGCTGTTCTTCCATGACCAGCACTTCTCTTTTTTTTATGTCTTTAGAAACTGTTTGGTGCATGATGAGTGACAGCACTGCAAAACATTTCTTTATTTTTTTTCTTCTCTCATTTAGGAGCTGGGATTTGTTCTCAAACAAGGTGAACCACAGGGAAAAATATCATTAAATATTTTCTCAGTACTCCAGCTTGCCATGGACTGGTTGAGCGTCCTGTCTTTGTACTGATTATGCTGCTTGCAGTTTTCATATAATTGCAAATCCATCTCCCTCCTTGGCTCCTCGAGCAGGGATGTGAAGGACTGTGAATTGTGCAGAGTCTTCCCTGTGAAATTGTACAGCTGAGGAAGATGTGGAGGGGTTATGCTGTGCATGCCAACGTCGAGTGGTAGCTGGGAAGGGCTGGATTACCGAGGGAAGAGAATAGATCAGGATATTAACTGCCAGCTATCGAACGATCGCAGGATATTTTGGTAGTTGCTGCAGCAAAGCTGAGCAGATCTTTTTAATATTCTGTCTTGTTTCCGTGAAAGCTGTGAGGAGCGCAAGAGGATATTTGATTTATATTTGTGCATTTTTGCTTGGACGAGGACTGTGAGAACCCAGTGGTTTTTTGGTTCATGGGAGATCTGGCACATCGCTCTCTTGGTTCTGATTCAAGCGGGTTCACATCCCCCGAGTTTCACTTTGACTTTGGATTTTGAACAAATCCAAAAAAAGGCAAAACAAAACCCTGATGAACCAGCTAACTTTCACATGGTTTCCACCCAAAATTATAAACTTTGCCCCCTTCACAAGTGGAAGACTGCATTCAGAACGATAGGCTTTCCAAATGCTGTTAACTGGAGCTATTTTTAAGCCAGCGAGGAAGATAACCCAAATTCTTTTGATTTTTGCAGGATGAGGGGCTCAAATATCGAACTGATCTTCTCAGAAATGCTATTTAGCAGAGAGGTAGTTCTGTGAGAAGGAAAAAATCAGAGTAAGAGCTTGAGGGCTCTCCTGACACCTCTCTAGAGAAAACACGGACATGTCACTCCTACCTCCACCCTTAAATTCGATACACGGGGCGTTTTGAGGATGGGTTAAGCACAGCAGGATTTCTGGATATAACTCTGGCCAGAAGATGCCATTCCCCTACAAGAAAGCTTTCTCACATTCCATGGGTCATCGAAGATGGAAGCTTCACAAAGGCTTTTGGATGCTTGTCAGGACCTTCTTGTAAACACTGCGTCCTCAGCCAGTTCCAGAATACCTCCCGTGTGAATCTATCACAGAAAATCATGCACACGGTTCTGGGCCTCGTTAAGGAAAAAAAAAGAACGATAATGAAAAGCAGGGAAATCTCTGAACATTCAGGAATAACTTTCGCAAATATCCTCAAAGGAGAATCACAGAATAGTTTGGGTTGGAAAGGACCTCTGGACATCTTCTGGTCCGACCCCCAAGAAGGTCACATAGCCCAAATCAAGCACCTCTGAACCTCCTTATTCCGGTGGGGCCCTTTAAAAAAATATTGATGCATAATAAAAATGTATTATACAATAAAATTATTTTTAAAAAGCATTAATTGCTATTCTCAATTTATGCTTCTGCTACATCTCATTTTATCTTCGTGCTTTTCTCAGCTGATTGGACTCAAATAAGAGTTACATTTGTGTTCTTTTTCTTTTTTTAATATGGAATTTATGAATTTCCTCAAAAAAATTATTCAATACTTTCCACAATGGTAGTTTGTTACTCACATCAACTACCTTGCCATTCTTTAGTATCAAATAAGGAAATAGAGGTAAACCCCACATTTTAAGTATCAAACTGCAGTGTTTGGACACTTTTTCTTCCTCACTCTTATCTTCTCTACACTTCCTTTCCTTCTTTTGACGGAACTGTCTTGGTAACTTCAGGATGTTTGGTACTCCCAAGCAAGAAATTGCAGCATCAGGCAGCTCTGCCCAGGTTATCTGCACACATCTAACGCTGGATATTCAGCCGATGTTTCACAGGATGCTGGAATGTGCTCCTTTATCTTGTAGAAGCACTTTGCAAACTTGGATGGGATCCAGTTAAGGAGCCAAAAACAATCCTGTGGAAATTACCTGACCAGTCAACTCTATAAAAAGTGAGTTACAAACAGCATAAGCTAAAGCCAAGAATTCTAACAAATATTCCTTGGGCATCCCTTAAGTTCAAATGAGAGTAATGGGGACATTTTAATGCTTTAACTCGACTAAATAACAAAAATATTATCTCTCTTTGCCTGAAAAATTGTCAGATATTAACACTCAAGCCAGGTTAACTGTGGAATTGTTTGGGATAATGAATGCTGGCAAAGAGAGTGTAACTTTAGGCTGGACTCTGGGACAAGCTGGTGGGTGGATTATGGGACCCCCGAGAAGCACTGAGCAGTGCTACTGGATCAGACCTCGCTTTGTGCTCCCATGACACTCAAAGGAGGCAAAAGAAGCACATTTTCCACAAGTTTGTAAACATAACAGCTTCCAGCAAAAGTGGTGAGAAAATTTCAGGGATTTGGTGGGGTTTTTTTCAGGCATCCACTCCGTGTCACTGGTGGGAGCTGGGAAAGTGGCTGTTGCAATGAAATGGGCCATGGGCTCCTTACGAAACAGGATGAAATGTTTATATTTGGCTATTATGGCGATGGATGTTAAAAAAGCCAGCTAAGATAAATAAACATATTAATTATGTGTCAAACCACAGGACATCTCTTAGGACACTGTGATGGGAAGACTCGACTGCTGGAGATAACTTTGCTTCATTTCAGTGTATTTCTTGATGAGCTTTATTAACCTTTAGGGACAAATGAATCTCAGAAGCAGTATTTGTTACTGTGACCTTCTGTGTTTCCTCCTCATACTTAAAGGCAGGATGATTTCCATCCAGGAGAGAATCTAGAGGGTGGAAATATATATGATCCCAGTGACTTAAAGACATCCCTGTGCTGCGATGGGACCCAGAAATTGGTGTCTCTGTGTCTAAACTGCACTGGAAGCTATTTAGTTAAGGAAGGACAAGTATTTCCCTCCTTTCCTACTCCTACTGAGAGAATTTTAAAATCACTCAGCTCATTCCCCATAATTTCTCTCCATAGCCCAATAAAAAGGATAATCTTCTGTTTCTCCAAACCAAAATTCAGAGGGAAACTGCAGCCACATTAGAAGGGCAGAAATGACTTTCTGATTCCTTGCTCCAGTGTATAGAATAAGTCCTTTAATTAAAGCAACTCTCTGGTCAGGCCGACACGTCTTTTTTTAATTGCAGTCTCCTGTCACTCCGTAATTTATTTAATTTTAATTCATCAGGGTGTGGGAATGTTTCAGAGTGCCCCAAACGAAGCCGGGGCTGTCAAAAGATGCGATGCTGCGTCATCGCGGAGCCGATGGCCGGGAGCCAGCTCTGTCAACACTTGGCTTTGTACTGTCCGGGGGAGAGAAGCTGATTCTTCAGCAGTGTCTAATCAGTTTAAAACAAATCTGGAAGATGTTACTAGAAGACAAGATGAGATCCAGGCCACAGCAGCCTCTGCATACAAAGTGAAGGGTTTCGTTTGAGAACGAAATTAAAGAGGTGGAAACAACTCTTGACAGTTTCAACAGGATTTTAACTGGGGGTAAGAGGAGTGAACTACTGGTTTAGGAAATGGGACTGCTGGTACCCAGGGAAAGGACCTTGTTCCGTCACCTCTGCTGCAGCAACAGAGATATCAGAGAAACAGATCTCCAGTCAGCAAAGGAAAAGTTCCTGTATGATCACAGCAGCATTCCAGTACACAAAGGGGACCTACAGAAGGCTGGAGAGAGACTTTTTACAAGGGCCTGTAGTGATAGGAGCTGGGGAGCTGGCTTTAATTGAAAAAAGGAAGATCTGGATTAGAGATTAGGAAGAAATTCTTCCCTGTGAGGGTGGCGAGGCCCTGGCACAGGGTGCCCAGAGAAGCTGTGTTGGCCCCTGGAAGTCCCCAAGGCCAGGTTGGACAGGGCTTGGAGCAGCCTGGAATAGCGGAAGGTGTCCCTGCCCATGGCAGGGGCATAGAATGAGATGAGCTTTAAGGTCTTTTCTAACCCAAACTGTTCTGTGATTCCATGATTTATCATAGCCTGGTCAATTCTTGAAAGGAAACCAAAGTCAAATAATTTGGAGGCTCACAATGACAAGAAACAGTTACCTAATAAATCACAGGAGGTGTATATAGAAAAGGTAAATACATTCTTTTGATTTACGGAACAACTTCCATCAGAGTCCATCAAAAGCCTTCAGAAACTGAATGTTTCCATACCCAACACAGATATCAGGGAGCTCCACAGTAATTTTTCAGCTCCTCATCTGGAAACCTCCTAACAGCCTTCACTCACACAGGTATCCTGGCAAAAGAGAAACTCTGGTGGTTTGTTTTGGGACGTGTTTCTGGAAAACTGTTTCGTTCTGACATCGTGCAAAAAAGGAATGAAGGTGGAAATCCAAACTTTCTTTCCTGTCTGCAGGAACCTGACCTGGCCCACAGAACCCAACAGAACATGACCAAGCCATGTTTTGCCCTTGGAGGATTCAACTGCAAGGACAAGTGGGGCACTTCAGTGCTGACAAGATCTTGTAGGGGTGGGAAAAAGATGTGTCTCTGAGGGAGTCATGTGCTGGATTTAAAGCAGTAAACAGAATATTTCCTCTAACATTAATTTTAAAACCAATCAGATAAGGTGTTCTACAAAACAGCTGTTACTGGGAAAGGCAGGGGAAGGGAAAGAGCTGTAGATCCACAGGAAATTCCTCACCAAGCTGAAGGAAGCCTTCAGTATCTTTCATGATTGCAAACTGGTGGGAAGGAGTCAGAAAGGAGCAGGAATGTCCTGCCTTTCTCTCAGCTGCCCAGTGAGTTTCCTTCATCTGCACCAGGACAGATAAACCCTCAGGACTCCAGGCATCTGAAACCCCAACAGATGCCACATCACCCCTTTTCATTTCCCCCCTCGTCCAACATGTTATAAAAATGATATTTATTTTCTTGTTATTAAAGAGGAGAACAAATTCCAGTGAAAAGAAAAATCTTTCCTCATTGCAGGAACTCAGAGTACCAGGATGTATTCCTCTTCCTTATAATTTCAGAAAAAAACCCCACAACTTTTTCCCTACAGTATTTTGTCCTTGCTGTTTTTCTTCTCTCAGAGATCTCTTCCCTCATTCCCTTCACTTTGATTCCCTTCCGTGTTTCTGGTGGCATGGTCATTGGCTCCAAGGGAGCAGAGTTTATCCCTTGCCCTCTAGGGTTGCATCTATTAAACCTCCCCAACTTTATTCAAGTAAAGCCTGGTGAAACATTCTTTTGCCTGACGTGCGAATTAACCCAATATCTGAGTTGAGACAAATTCCTCTACCTCTCTGTAATTCATCTTTTTCACTTTACATGAGGATTTTTCTCATGGTCTGTGAAGCAGGTCAGATTACCTTAGATACTTTGTCAGAAGCTGAATGGATAGGGTATTATAAACTCTAATTTACAGTCTCCTGTAACTTACTGTATATAAAATACTGAAAGATTACAGATCCACTTCAGCTAAACCCCTGGATGTCTGCAGCTTTGCCAGGTTTGGCCATAGAATCACTGCTTTTAGGGCCTGCAGAACCCTGTCCTGATATCCCCTGAGCACTGTGGGTCACAGAGTTTGAGCTCCCCCTGTTTACCCAGTGAGATCCTGGGTCACACCTGGATGTTTTGGATTCTTGAATTTTCCTCCTTATATTTCGTGAACCCACAGAATTGTGTTGAAGTTTATTTCAGCAACTGCTGCAGCCGCTGGATGCAAATCTGTTCAGGTTGTACATGAGCAGCCCCAAAAATTGGTGTTCTAGCACCGTGGTGTGTTTTTAAATTAACACAGGGCACTACAACAGGCTTTAATAATGGCTTGCAGCCTCTTTTCTTTCCTGGAATCATGGAATGGTTTGGGTTAGAAGGGACCATTTAGTCCAACCCCCCTGTATTGAGCAGGGACATGTTCAACTTGGCCAGGTTGCTCAGAGCCCTATCCAAACTGGCCCTGGATATTTCCAGGGGTGGGGCATCTACCTCCTGTCCAGGAAACCTTTGTTCATCCCTCCTTTCAAATCAATAATTTAATTTCCTTTCTTCTCTTTTACTCCTTTCCCACTTCATTGTCGCACCAACAGCAATGGACAGGAAGATCTGGGAGGTCTGAAATCCTCTGTTCACTCTCCGTTTCTCCCCTCCCTTCACCCTCACCAAGATTTCACATTGCCCTCCACAGAAGACTCCCACAAGAAAAACTGACACCACAACAGGCACTAATTACAGACCTTGTTGCTAAACTAAAATTGCTAAACTGGCTGAGGGCACAAGGAGAGAGCAGACTCACACTGTGGCAGGAAAACCTTGGGCTGCTCCAGCCTCATCCCAAAACTCTGGTGGCTGAAGCCATTCCAGCTGCACTGCTTACCTTGGGAAGAGGCAGAGGGGATGCTGCAAGCTTGGCTGCATCTCTCAGTTTGACTTCCACATCTCCTTCATCTCTGGGAGATGATCCCAAGCAGCTGCTGAATTCTCCATGATGAGGAGCATGGGCTGATTTATCCTGCAGTTCCCAGCGTGGAAGCCAGTCTGCGGATAAAGACCTGAGTCTGCAGCATCTTCCATCAGCACAAAGCAAACAACTGTGCAAGAAACCTTTTCATAATCATGAGGAAGCAGAGAGAGGGAGAAAAAAAACAACCCAAACTCTTAAACGTATTCAGACTCAGCTGGAATTCGGACCAAGAGATGGACTAGCTACTTACTTATCCCTGAGGCACATTCACCCCTCTCTATAATTAAGCTCTTGGGCTGTTTTGTTAGTGGTGAGAAGCAGGCTTTGCCAAAAGTCATCTGGCTTTCTCCCTTAGAACACTGACAGGTTTTTTCCCCCCTCCTTGCTAAAGAAAGCTTTCAATTTTCGTTGCTTATGTGCTTTAGGTATAATTATTTTTTTTTACCTTTCACGGTGTTATTTCCTACCCGTAAAATTATACAAAAATGGTCATCAGTGAGCCTGCTGAAAAGACCAGCCACCATACATTGCAGAGAATAACCTTAATATTTATAAAAAAAAAAAATAAAGACCATATTTCTTTTAAAGATCTTGCTCTAAACAAACTGAATTATTCATGCATAGAATTGTACAGCATTAGAACACCTGTTTTCAATCATGCATAATGTAAAATCACTCATTACCTCACAAGAGCCTCTACATCTCCAGCAATCAAATGGCATTGAAACAGCGGAACAGGTGCTTGGCAGGTGGATCCAAACAGATGTTTTAGGCTCGGTTGTCTTTTCTTGTACAGGTGTGGTGATCTTGTTTTCAACGGCATAATTGCTATTTGAATAGGTGATATTTAATTCTTACGTGCTTTAATATTTATTTTTGCTTCTTCAATTCCTTTTTTTCCCCCCACTCTGCGAACTGCACAGGCTCGAAGCAGCTTGCGAGATGTGGGAAAGCTCGGGGCTAAAACGTCAGTGATGCAATGGAAAGTACAGTTCCTCTTACTCAGACCTTCATGCCACAAATTCTCACCCGGGAGGCTTTGTCCTTTCTCTAGACAACTTGTGCAAAACCACTGCAGAGACCTCCAGACTCTCAACCACGATCCAGCATTCCCTTCCTGAAGGTTATTTGAACGTCAGATGCATGGAGATATAATAAACCTTCACAGAAACAATAAAACAGGAAATGGAGGAGATCTCTCCAAGTTTTTCCAGGATTCAATGATGCACAATTTACATCTGCCTTAAAACTACAGCAGACTTAGTACACTGATATTGTGAAGAAGAAATACATCAGTGATGGAAGGCAGATTAGAGATTGAGAAGGAATTCTTCCCTGTGAGGGTGGGGAGGCCCTGGCACAGGGTGCCAAGAGAAGCTGGGGCTGCCCCTGGATCCCTGAAAGTGTCCAAGGCCAGATTGGATAGGACTTGGAGCAACCTGGGACAGTGGAAGGTGTCCCTGCCATGGCAGGGAGTGGGATGGGATGAGACTTAAGGTTGTTTTTAATCCAAACCATTCTAGCATTTCATGGTTACAAACCTTGACTCTGCTTCTCAAACTCCTGCTTTTCCTGTGGGCCCCATGGGAGAGGCACACAGCCTTTGCTAAACCAGACTGTGGACCTGGCACTCTGCAAAAGCTGCAGAAAGCACTGAACCTGCAAGGAGAGAAAAAATAAAAAGGCAAAAAATTCGACATCTTCCCCATGGAATTTACAGAAAATAAATCAGCAGCGGCCAAAAAGTATTTTGGTGCTCATTGCCTTCAAGCACCGATTAGTGGTTCATGTTCCCACTCCTGCTACAGTTTTCAACAGCCAAGTGACAAATCATTGGAAACAGCTTTAAACTTGGCACCCTGAGCAGCACCTCGGTGGAGCAGCCAAGGACTGAAACCCCCCCCACCCCCACCCCGTGACAGATTATTGCCCTGACACCTCACCTGCCCTTGGGCTGGGTTTTTTTCTCATGCTCGGTGCCGAGGGATGAACATGGATGCGCTGACCCGGATTGGTGCTCACACAGGTGTGCTCAGAGCAGAACAGCTCCGCACGATTCGCTTGTGGTGCTTGCAGGGTGTAAACAACCCACTTGTTTTGTGCCAAACCATTGTGTGTCAAGGACCAGAGCGGTTTTTGGACCACAATGTGCCACCATCAAACTCTTCCCTGTGAGGTGGTGAGGCCCTGGCACAGAGTGCCCAGAGAAACTGCAACCGTCCCATCCCTGGAAGTGTCCAAGGCCAGGTTGGATGGGGCTTGGAGCAACCTGGAATAGTAGAAGATTGGAAGATTTCCCTGCTCATGGCATGTGATAAAATTCTCATTCTATCTTTGAGGTCCCTTCAACCCAAACCATTCTATGATTCCTGAGTTTTACAACATAGAAAATAATTTGTACAAACATGTAATTCAATTATTCTGCCTCACTATACCGTGTTAATTAACTGCATTTTTCAGCGTCAGAGATCTCATTTTTTCTTTGAGTATAAGGATTTCCCAATGTTTTTAAGAAAGGATGGTAGAAGAACCTGATTTGCCTGATCAAGAGATTTATTCTGGATTTACCTCTCTGAAATAGGTGCTCATTTGCCAGGGTAGAAGGAACAGTTAATGGATCTGTCCTGAACCAAGTATGACAGAATTTAGATGACACTATCACATTAACAAGTAGGGCATCAAAACTGATAAGGACACATAAATGTGTAGATGCATTTTTCTATACAGCTCCCACTTACAAAGACAAGAA
This sequence comes from Pomatostomus ruficeps, assembly GCA_013400735.1. NCBI lineage: Eukaryota > Metazoa > Chordata > Aves > Passeriformes > Timaliidae > Pomatostomus > Pomatostomus ruficeps. The sequence goes on along the minus strand of VYZT01042231.1, from coordinate 80,396 downwards.
GTAGATCCAGCATTCATTTACATGTTTATTCACATGTAGCAATTAAAACATATAGGAAAATTATCTGATAAAAAGTCCTACCAGTCCATGGTGGCTTACCTGTCCAAAATCAGCACATGCCTCAAAGCAGAAACTTCCAGAAACAGCAGGTGCCTGCAGTGACCTCTGCACCACCTCCTTCACTCCAACACTTCATCCTTCTGGGCTCCCTCTGTGGTAAACAAACTGGCAGGAGGCTCCATTCCCAGCTGAAAAGCTCCAGAAAACCTCCCTTCACCACTTTTCCTCAGAGACTGTGAAATTCTTGTATTTCTGGGTCAGATATGTGTGACTTCTGGTAGAAGTTACTTTAAACACGAGAACAGCGAAGGGAAACAAAGGATGAGTCAGTGTATCCAGGATGAAATTAAAGCTCAGCAAATGCTTCCCAGATTCCATCAGGGATTATTTTCTGAACATTTTTCTTTCTTAGGAGAAAATACAAACTCTTACCTTTGACACAACAGGTCCATCTCAGAGCTCCAGCACAGCCTCAGCATCTACTGCTGTCCCCCAGTGCTCCTCCTTTGACCTCCCATCCAGCCCCAGGTACTGGAGCTCATCTTTAACCCAGGATGAGGTGGTTTGGGTTGTTTTTGAACATTTCCACAAAGAGCTGTTTGATCTGGAGTGCTGCCTTCAGGAAACAGAGCTGCTCTCCTCCTCCTCTTAAGAACTTTTGACCACTTTTTGCTGCAGGATCTTTTCCCACATCCTTGTCTCCGTGACCGGGCTTCAAAGGACACCGTGCTCTTCCCTTTGACAACCCTCACCAGCGCTGCACCTCCTGGCTTGGGATGGGCCTGTGCAGCTTTTCTCCATGATGTATTTCCATTCATTGCTCACATTTAGTTTGTGTCTCAGCTGATCACAGAGGCAGCATGGATTGGCCTCTCCAGGATGCTTCGGATCAATTTTCTTTCCACGTGAAGCATGAATTATTAATAACACCACACACTCAAACCTGACTCACCCCCAAAGTTTCACGCAGTTTACAAAAAATCTAAATGGATTAATAACTCCAAACGATCAGTGAGTGTGAGCTGTGTACATTCCAGGTGGGAGAGAAACTCCTGAGATAAAGGACTTCTAATGGAAAACATCTTTTTCATTTAGGGGCCAGTAACAGCTATTTTGTGTCTGAGGCCTAAGAAGTCACTCAATTTCACTGTGGCGCTGTATATTCACCAATAAAATGGTCTTATTGTTCTTCTCAGAGAGATGTTACATTATAAACAATATGGAGAAATTAAAAGGTTTTTGCCCAGGTGCAATGTGCTTTTCATATCCCACTTACCTGAGATGTGCATCTTGCAGCTCCTTCACTCTGCAGTGCCTCTGGAGCACGGGGGGCTGCACACTCATCCCTGAGAGTGAGCAAAACAGCAGCTTGCAGATCTAAGTCACAGAATCAGCAGGGCTGGAAAAGCCCTCTAAGACCATCGAGTCCGACTGTTGATGTAACACTGCCAAACCCACCAAAAACCATGTCCCCAAGTGCCACATTACAGAGTTTTTGTTCAAGGCCAGGATGGGGCTTGGAGCAACCTGGTCAAGTAAAAGGTGTCCCTGCCCTTGGTAAGGAGTGGAATGAGATGAGTTTAAGGTCCCTTCCAACCTGAAACCACTCAGTGATTCTGTGATCCTACCAAAAAAAACCAAAATTGCAAATTGCTCAGAGGAGAGATACAGCATTGCAAAACTGAAACAAGCGTGTGACATCCTGGGGTTGATTAACCCCATTTACAGGTGTTTTAGAACCTCTGACTGCAACAGTGACTCCTGCTTTACCTCTCTGTCAGCATGGACACAGCAGAACACACATAGAGACCGAAAGCTGCTCTGGAAATAGTTATTTCAACTGCCTAGGTATGCAAAGATATGTTTAAACACACGTGTGTTTATATATACACATATATATACCGAATCATGGAATCACAGAATGGTTTGGGGTGGAAGGGACATTAAGACTCATCTCATTCCAGCCTCCTGCCATGGGCAGAGACAGCTTCCACTGTCCCAGGTTTCTCCAAGCCCCATCCAGCCTGGCCTGGAACACTTCCAGGGATCCAGGGGCAGCCCCTGAGCCAGGGCCTCCCCACCCTCTGAGCAACAAATTTCTTCCTAATCTCGAATCCAAACCTGACCTCCATTTTATAGCCATTCCCCTTTGTCCTACTGACAATAGGACATTATGTATAAAATACATTAAACCCACATTTTTACATAAAAGGGAGCACCGTGTTCAATACCATGCCCGGTGCCAACCCCCAGCCCCAACTCCCCCGTTTCCCCCCAACGGCAGCGGGGCCGTGGCCGCCCCGGCAGCTCCGCTTTCAGCCCGACAGCTGCGGATCCCAGGTGGTCTGACATTTGAGAGAGGGGCTGCGGGGGAGATCCGAGGTGTTCCAGGGGAGAAGGAGGCTGCGAATAACAGCGAGCCCTCATCCAGATGGAATCGTTCACGGAACAACCTGGGATACTCTATTACTGTCCATATGCCTCCCAGGTCTCCAAAGGCCACACTCCATTGATTTATTAGAAATCTGCTTTTTTTTTTTTTCCCCCCAGCATTGGTTCTTTCCAAAACAGGGCATAATGTGGGATTTACTACCATCTGAAACGCTCCTTTTTAAAAATCAGTTCTTCGCATAAGCTGGGCTTCAGAAATGCTCCAATAAACACCAGATTAGAGAGCATTTCGGGACGGGAGCCCCCTCTTTATGTAGCCTTTAAACAAATTTCTTCCTGCCACAATGAGTGATAAAACATTTTATAGGGCATTTCTATGATAAGTAAATGGCTGAAGGCATGGCACCAGTAGAATTAAAGCCACCAGATATAACTCTGCTAACAGTCTGCCTTACACTTATTTCTTCCTTTGCATATAAGCCTGGAAGAATTATTTTATTGTTTTAGCACTGCAAACAGTTGTTATTAGTGTATCTTATTTATAGTCAGTTCTTTGAGGCACTATAGTAATATAGAGAAATATCAGTTATTTCATCACACTGGTGAATTTAATGAACCTGAAGGTGTGTGTTATTTTAGCACTTGCTGCAGCTCCTGTGAAAACCCAATGGTGCTAAAATCTGTAAACCTGTCACTGCTTAAGTAATAACCTTGTTAAAAGCATCTTCATTTAACTTATTTCAGCTTTTGCAGAATGCAGGTTTTATTTTATCAGTGCAGGGAATAGGTGTTTCCAACCAAACCACTTATTGTAAATATAGTTAATTGTAGTTCATTAATTTATTCTCAGTGTTATTGCTTTTATTTTAACACTTAGTTTAAATTAAGCATTGTCTAGAATTGAGTTCCCATTTTCGATTTTTTTTAAACAAACTCTTAATTTATATAAAATATCTTTGGTTGGAACAGTAAATTTTATTCTGCAATATGGAAAATGCTCTTTGCATTCATTAATATCCCTTTATGCTGCAAGAAATGAGCTTTCTTCCTTAACAGCAGACAGGAAAACAAAATGAGATTCTTTTTTTAATCTTACCACTGTGAAATTGGGCTTCTTCCTTTCATTTAAAAATATAGAGAAAATGAAATATTGATGGCATGTGATCCAAATTATCAATTGATCCCTGCAAATGCACATCTACAATTATCGAGATCCTGGCAATAAAAGAATGGGAACTCCCTGCCATTCAGCACCGTTCAGCAGAAAGGGGAGTGTAATTTGCACCATCACTTTTTTTATAGCACCAATGATACTTCCTATAGCATTACACCGTGGAGTTGTTTGTGACAAATGACAGAAGTATCAGGTTCCCAGTAAATTATGACAAGGTGGGCAATTATCCACCCATACTTTTTGTCTTTGAGACCTGCTGTGCTCCCTGGCAGGCACAGACCTCAAAACTGATGCTGGATGCCAACAGAGACCCGAGCTCCTCAAGGCAGAGAGGCTACAGTAGAATCCCAAATATGTTGGGATTTGAAGGAGTTATCAGGATTAGCTATCCAGGATGCTTCCCTTAGATTATCATTTCATTGGGGGGTCATTTATTATTTTTTTTCTCCCATAACACTGCTCTCCTTCTCCGTGTGTTTCTGTTCCAGTGTTTATTGATCCGAGCCCTGGAGTAGGACTGTGACTAATTTAAATCAGGGCATCATCATCATCCAAGAGAGTGCAACATCCCCAACCGGGCACTGAGCTGACCTGGGGTATTTCATCAATCCCTGTCACAATTTTCTGCCCTAATCAGGCTTGATTTAAGTTTGCAGANGGGGGGGGGATGTGGCAGTGCAGTGCAGACCCCTGAGTGGGTCTTACACAGCAAGCAGGAGCGATGAATTGCTCCATACCATACCTGGATGTCAGAAGCAAGGACAAGTGAGGATGGTCAACAGGCAGCCCCTGGGGTGGGAATGTGGAATAACAGTGGGGCTGAAGGCATCAGCATCCCCTAACACCTTCATGATCATCTCAAATCCAAGGTGAGAGCACCCAGATCTGGTCTCCCAGATGGGAATACCCAGATCTGCTCTGGTGCTGCCCAGAGAGGTGAGGGGTAGGAGGAGGAAACGCACTCTGCCTGTGTGCTGTGTTTCCAGCAGGGTCATTCCTCTGAAAACCAGGTCTTGTCTCAAACCAGAACAGTGTCAGCGTGCCCCGAGAGCTCCAGACAGAGGAGGAAGAGGAGGGAAGCCAAGCTGGTTGTGCCTGACCACAGCGCCAGGGTTTAGGGCAGGAGTTAGGATGCTTAAATCCCAACAGCTGCAGTATGTCTGCAGGAGCTGAGAAACCAGACCAAGCAATTGAAAAGGAATCCAGTTGTTTAAGCTTAGGCTGGGACTGTGTTTGTGTTTGTTTTGCTTGTAACCTTTCGTTTCCAGCCTTCCAGCTAAAAGCCTGACCTTACGTCTTGCTTAATAAACCTTTTGAAAAAGCTTCATTTTATCATCCAGCCTGGCCTGTGCTGCGGGGAAGATGGATGGGAGGGGATGGGTGAAGCTGTGGAGGTGCAGAGGCACATCCCAAGGGTGCAGGGTGGGAAGCTGGGGTGTGTCCTGCCCCGCTGCCGACGGGAGCTGTGGGAAATGCTGTTCCAGAGAGCCATGAGCACTCCTGTGAAGGGTTAGACAGTCAGGAGAGACCCTCTGCTAAAGCATCTCACAGCTACTCCTTGAAAAGCCTTCAGTGGGAAGAGTACAGATGTCTGCAAGGGTGCATAAAAAGATCTAGCTGATAATGATCAAATGCGATTTAGATAGAAAAGCAAACCTGCAGATGCAAGAGTTATTTTGGAGTCTGGAGCCCCAGGAGCTTCCCTGCTGCAGAGCCCAGTTTGGTGTGGGTCAGCATCCCCTTTCCTCTTGAGCTGCCACCTACCTCTGCTTCATTCCTCCCTGACTGTCTGTGAGACTGCATCACCAGCTTCTGCCTCTCCTGGACTCAGCTACGAGTGTTGGTAGAAGAAATTTTCAGCCTTTTCTGCTCCAACACAAAAAAAATTCCCAATATCAAACACCTGACCTGTCTCCAGAGCCCTACTCCTTCTCCTGACATCCTGTACTGCCACAACCCACAGAGAGAAAAGAAAAGACAAACCTAACATACAAAATAACCCCAAATCTGATGATTAGGTGCTGAATTCAGCAGTGGGAAAGAGGAAAAAGGCAATACTGACATCACCATTCCTTCAGACTCAGAGCACAGGGAAGCAAAGCTGGGAAAGGGATTCTCCTTGCTGGAAACCAGCACAAGCCAGCCCAGCAGTGATTTTCATACCCGTTTACACTGCATTGACTTCAGCTGCTTTATAGCTAAAACTAAAGCTATTTACCCCCAGTGCTGAGACACAATAATTCCAGGTAGAATTGCACATTAATGATCTGCTCCTTTCACATCTAAAGCCAGCACAACATAGTTCTGTACCCATTGCTAGTGTGAAACACGAGTGAAGTCAATATTATGTTTATGGCTGTAGTGCTAAAAATGTAAGATTAAATTTAAAATTATAGAGCAGAAAATTTGAATTTAAGAAGATTTTTTCCGTTAAACCAGCATACATTTATCCCTCACACTGACACAACAGTAATAGCAATTTGACCCACATAACTTTTTTGTTTCTGAAGTTTTACTATCACAGACCAATTACACATTCTTTAAAGAAATGTTATTAATTATTGAAACATAAAAAAGCTGAAGTCATTGTTTTTGTGCACTTAGCATAGCTTTTAAGACAGATTATAGGGAGACAATCTTTTGGTAGATAGTCTTAAAATATTCACCAGTGCTAGAACAATTTAATGAAATTCACATTTATTTCAAGGATTTTTTTAATTAAATCTATTGGTTGTTGGTATCCGTAAACCCTTAAGAATAAACACCTGCAGTGTTTTATTATGTAAAAAGGTAGTTTAATTGCATCATATTTATCACAGACAAATCAAGCCCTATTCAGAAGATAATAATGACACAGTAATTGGACCAGTAATTGGTTCAGGATGATTCAATATTGTACTAATAATCATAAATACAACTGTCTCCTGCTTTGGTACAAGGCTGCCACTATATTATAGATTGGATTTGGTGCAATAAATATCCATGAACTGGGTCCAGTAGTGCCCAGGTCTTTAGTTCAACTGCCTGAGTAAATAACAGGTATCTAATAATGCATCTTACATGAGCCATCATTCCTGGAGGGAAACTCAGGGGACGCTGCTTCCTTCTGCACTGGGAATGCCTGGGAGAGGCTCCCTGACAGCAACGCTTCCCTTGGCTTAAGTGTCACCATCGCCTCAGAGATGTCCCCACTCCAAGCAAACCTGGCCATGCTCAGGGTCAGTTGTGAAGTAGACCTGTGTGACTAAAATCGTGCTTTTCTTCAGCTTTTCACTCCTTTGTTTGCATTCCTGACAACCAGAGAAATGGAATGCTCCAAAGTGGAACCATCTTCCAAAAATGCTCAGCATCTGGTCCCAGACCCTTCAAGGGGAAACAGGAGGATGGGCAAGGTAACCCCAAACTGGGAACCCCAAACCCCACAGCAGCCAGGGGATACACACAGGGTGGTTTGTCCCCAGGAGGCCATGGAGCTCTGGGGGTGGCCACTGATGAGCCCCCATGGGCCACCAGACCCCAGCAAACCCCTGAAGTCCCCACAGAAATTAGTACTGCTGCTCCTTGCCTTAACTCTTCCTTTCTCCTGCATTTTCTGTCCTTTCCCTGTCCGATCCACAGAACCACCATCCAGAGTGAGGGGTTTTCCTTGCTCCCTGCTGCCTGCCTGGCACCACGGGGATCTCACTGCAGCATTTTGGCAAGCCACGCTTCCTATTTCAAATGGGAAAGGTTTTCTCTTATAAAACCTAGGATTTTTTTTGCTTAGGAAAACACCTATTTAAAGTAATAATGATAAAAAGACCATTATTGTTTCCTTACTCTCACTGAATGTGACACTTAGGTCACAGCTTCGCAAGCACAGTCCAAAATAAAAGAACTTATAAAAAAAGTGCTTGTATTCATATTTCAGCAGTTAAAAAGAGATGTCAATGTTTCAAAGACTCCACAACTTCACCAGATTTCACCTGGAGCTTTGACCACTGTTTTCTAGACTGATAGGATTTGAGCACCTGCTTAGTTTCACGTTGCCGTGATTTCCTTATCATGTTAATTAAAGCATTATTTATGGTACAACATAAATTGGCATAGCAGTATCCAGCTGTAATCTACTTTTTTTGCTCTGTGTAATATAGAATTTTTAGGAATATGCCGATATAGAAATAAAGTATGGGAACAGATATAGAAATTTAGAAAATATTGGATTATTAATTAACTTCCTTTCTTGACTCGTGTGAGGAGTGGGGAGTGGATAGCTAATGAAGCAAACGCAAGGGCACAAGGGTAGGAGGTGGCAGTCCTGTGGCCAGTTATTTATTGAGGGTTGATATGGTGAAACATGGAGCACAAACCCACTCCCCTGGCATTTAAGGGTAGCTGTGAAAACTGGCCCCGTCCCCACTGTTCAGCCTTTCAGAGGGAGCCAAAGGGGAGTGGAGCCTCATTATCCCCAAAACAATGACCCTTTTTCACCAGACACAGAAACTTGCTCCTCCTTGGAGTGTTGTATGACGCAGAGCTGGAACAGAGGTGACACAGCCCCTCTATCGCCAGGACAAATGTTCAGGGTCCGTGTCCTGGCTTGGAAGTACACCCTCAGCAGCCTACACCGGTGGATTTGTAAGAATTTACCTCTTTAACTGCTCTGCCCTGGAGGGAGGAGCAACCAGGCCCAGGTGCCAGCCCAAGGTGGATGGTGCTATGCTGACATCTGACTCTGCTTCTCCTGGATGCTCCATTTCTCTCTGGCTGCCACTCCACCCCAAAGCACAGCACCTGGAGGGGAGGAGGGACATGAGGAATGCAGGCAGCCAAAGAGACAACTCACATTGCAGGAGGTGCTTAGGGAAACCTTGGAAGACACCACAGCCGAGCAGGCCTGGCGTAGGCACTGAGGCTGAACCAATCTGTACAAATGGAGTTCCATGGCAGAACAGCACCTGGGGACCAGTTCCCTCTTAATGGAGTCAAAGGGATGGAGCCCAAGCCCACCAGTAAGGTGGCAACCAGGGCAAGGCACACAACACCAAACCATCCCTTTTAATATTTTTTTCCCTTGGTACTCCATCCCCAAGCCACCTTTTTTTATCTTTTGCCTGAATGTCTCTTACCTTAGCCTTGCGCAGGGAGGAGGGAAAGGTGAGAAGACAGGAGAGCTATCGCTGTGCACAGCCAGGCAGGCAGGCAGCAGAGGTAGATGAACAGAATGTGTTGAAAGCATCATGATCCAGCGCCAGGAAATAACAGTTAGCATATCCCTGAATGACATTTACAGGAAACCTATGTTTCCTTTTCAGGGCCATAAGCTTCAACAAACTGGTGTGTTCAGTCAGCCCTTCCCCATGTACAGTATGGATGCCACAATTTTCTCAGCATATGCTCAGCTGCGTCCTTCTGATGGCATCCATGTTGGCGCCTTTCCATCTATAGGCATGGAGGGATGTCTTCATCTTCTGCAGGAGTCTGGGGCTACTGCCAAAGGCAGGGATCCAAGCACCGCAGGCAAGGAAAGTGGATCATTTTGGTTCCTGAATAAGGATTAGGCTTTGCAACACCTGAGCAGCGAAAATCCTGCAGAGCCTTGGTGGCCGGAGCCAGGAAACGCCGCGGTTCTGCGGAATATTGCTGAGCCGAGCCCTATTTAACCAAGGTGAATGTTTGCTGAGGAGCAAATTAGAGGGAATTTAGGAAACAAATGGCAAATAGGCAGCCACATGGAATGTCCGTGGAAAGGCTTCGATGGGTTTGGCTCGGATGTTTTCTCGACGTGTAATAGATAACACCTTCATTATCTTAACTCTATTCCAGCCCTCACCTAAGGAAAAACCACACAGCCCTCACTCCAAAAACTCCTTTTCTTATGTGAGGCAGAGATCCCTTTGATCTTTTGTCATATGTGCTGAGGAGCCCAGTTATACACCATCCTAAGCATCAACACTAGCAAAATCCCTTTATTATTTACTTCTTTATTTTTAATCACAAACTGAAAAAAAAAAAAAAATCCTTCTATTTTCCCCCTGAAGCTTATCCATTTCTTGTCTTTTCAGAGTATGGGCCCAAATGTACTTTTGTGACTTGAGAAAGGAGGATTTCACTGAAGTAAACAGGATACCCAGAATTAAGGGCAGGATTTTGTCTACACACTGTTTTATCCCATCTCCATTTATCGTCTCTAATACACTTAGGAGAGAAGAAGGGAATTTATTTGGATATTAAATGGCCCTGGAAATCATTCTCAACAAGGAATAAAACATTCCCTTTACATAAAATCACATTATAGAAAAAGTGTTCAAGTTAATTTAAGGGGAAAATCTAGAAAACAAAAGCCAAGTCACAGCCACACACACACATGAACTCGCCTCGGTCCTGCCTGGGGAAGAGAACTGAAATATTTCCTTTCCTCCTCTCTGGCCAGCTCGTTTTACAGCAATGAGAAGGTAACCTTATCGATCAGCAGAGCATAAAAGCCAGGCATACACAAAGCAGGGAGAGGTGGGTGATATACATGAGAATTAAAAGTGGTTTTATGGCTCTGCACCTGATCAGGAAAAATCTTTTCAGCTGAAACCCATGAAAGTTGTCTCCCACTCTTAAGCCATTTTTCACCTCTTTCTTCAAACGCGTGCTTTGCCCAAAGAAACGATGACAACACATGGCTAATTAACAACAAAGAATAATTGAACTATGGCTCTAACTATCTACCTTTAAATCAAAGGAAGAAGGCAACCAATACTAAAATTTAATCTGTCCTCTGGGGCTGGAGACAGCTTACAGGTTCAAGTCAGATAGCAAATGTAGCTAAATGGCAGTCAGAAAAGATCATGTGACTGGGGGCTAAAAACTAATTAATCTCCATAAAGCTGTAAGTGAGGTAGGTAAGATGACTTGAAATCTGATTACATTATTGCATTTAAGGAGGGAAAATGCAGCATGTATTTTTCATGTTGATTTTAACCACCTGAGCCCTTAATGACATTTTGTACCTTGAAAGAAAACTCGTATTTCATTTATATTTTAAAAGACCTACAAAGATGCTATTGTTGTCTGTACAGAATTTACAAATTTAGTCTAAATAATGCTGCTATGAATCACACGGAGTGCATTTCTAAACTTTTTTTTTCTGGTGTCAGTCAGAAAATTCCATGTAACTATAGGAAGCCATAAAGCCAATCATTTAACAAAAGCTGAAATAAATCTAAGGGAAAGAATAATTTTACTATATACTCAAATGGAGGAGGGAAAAAAGACCCAGCATTCTAACTGACTGCTGAGGATGCACGTGCATTGCTCCTCTGCTTTGTAAACAATCTCCAACGCTAAATTCTGAATTAGTGGGAACACAGCTTTGATTATGATTTCTAGTATTTATAAATTGCTACACAGAAAAAAAAAACAAACAAGGAAAAGCCAAGCAACCAAAAAATTCTAGGTGGGTGGAAGACCTCAATTCAATGAATTTAGTCAGATTATGAATGGAATTGACAGCCTTAAATGTGATATTTTTAATTGTGTGGTACAGATGTTAGAATACAGGATAGAACAAGGGGAAATGGCATCAAGTTTCTCCAGAGAAGGTTTAGGCTGGATATTAGGAAAAATTTCTTTACTGAAAGAGGGGTTAAGCATTGGAACAGGCTGCCCAGGGCAGTGGTGGGGTCACCAGCTCTGGGAGTGTTCAAAGCACGAGTGGATGTGGCATTGGTGACACGGCTTAGTGGCCGTGGGGGTGTTTGGTCAAAGGGTGAAAACTCAGTCTTGGGGTTTTTTCCAACCTTAATGATTCTATGAACAGAAAAGAAGAGAGAGGGAACAGAAAACTGCAACCACGTACCAAGCTGAAACCAACCCTGAAGTTAATTTTGGAGGTTTTAGTCATGGCTATGGACCGCTGTGCATAATCTCTGCTTCTTGTGCAGCAGCATCCATGTTAATATTACTGACTGGAAAACACCACTGACACACCAAAAAAAAAAAAAAACAAAAAAAAAACAAAAAACAAACAAAAAAAAAAACAAACCTAAAAGCAGAGGCATTATCAGACTCAATTACATGTTTTGAGATTCAGTACCAGCAGTACCTGACAGCCTGTGCAGGGGGCTGAGACAGGGACAGTTTTACGTGATAAAAACCTGTACTTTTAAAATGTTCATAAAATACTTGATATACACTGCTGAACAAGTATATAGTGGCAATAAATAAACAGCCTTTAACTTAACAAGCACACGTTTATAGGTATAATAATGGCATTTTGCACTTCTGCAACACCTTTGATCCCAGAATTTCAGAGTCCCTTGCATGGATTAATTAATTAAGCTTCAACACGCCCCTGCACCAGATGTCATTAAAATACTTTTTATGGCCTGCAAATTCCACGAAAGACACGCTTGTATTTCATGTCTTATTGTGCCTGCTACCCAAAGCAATTACTTTTCTCCTCACTTGGCTGTGTGGTGGCTGGGAAATGATGGAGGGGTCCTCCTGCCCCATTGGGCTGGGAGATTCCCTGGCAACTCTGAATCTCTTCTTGATGATCAGGAAGTGCAGGAGGTTCATTCACGCCTGTGTGAATGTGGGGAGTTCATGCCGTGCACCCTTCCCTCGAGCAGCTTTGCCTGTCTTGCTCCTCAAGCCTCAGACTTTCCTTCCCCGCCTCCTGTGTTGCTCTTTGCTATGACTGATCTCCCTGAAATGCTCCAGGATTTTGCAATTTTGCTATTTAGAGTTAGGAAGACATTTTTTCCCACATGGTGAAACTGCCATGTGGCTGTAAAGTGCCCCCACACCTCCTCCCTCCCCTTCCCCTGCTTTTTCTCTCAGGCACCAAATCATTACAGTTCTTACATCTTTATTCCTGGTTTTGCCAGAACCCAGAACACGAATTACAGCTCAAACCCTACTTGTGAGTGATTTAAGGTAGAGCAACTTGGCAGTGAAACTCGCAGGGTGAGAGCTCGTGTTTGTAAAGTCTGGCACAGACGGAGGCACCTCCTTGCATGAACCCTTAGCCTGGACGGGAAAAGGCAGAACATGGGAATCGGCTCCCAAACCTCATCCTCTGCTTATCACGCTTATCTAGAGCTGGCACTGCATCCCTTCCTGGACGGTGATTAGGGAAAAACTCCCACACGGAGCAGAGTTTGGCTCTATAATTTATTAGGCCGAGGAGAAGTGGCACAGGCAGCTGAATTAAGGATTTTATTGCTGCTGGGCTCTTCCTAACACCTCTCTTTCCTCCTGCTTCCAGGTATTTAATGAGGTCACAGTGCTTGTGAGGACGTTGATTCAAAAGTCCTCTCTGCCTTATCTATTATTTACAGAAACAGGTTGTGTCTCCCGGCCAGCAATCAGATTTGAGCAAAATTTGGCCAATGACTTCAATTCCTGGATCACATAACTAAGCACATTCATAGACAGTGACATGCACAATTCTCCTAAAAACACACCTGATGATATTTTAATGTCACTTATATCAGCCAACCTTAGGCTGATTGCCTCTTGACCTATGTACTTTTTATCCTGGAAATAAAACACACATGAGGAGCTGATAAAAATAGGGAGACCGACTTTTTAAACAGATAGTTACAGGATAAGGGGGAATGTTTCTAAACTAAAGAGAGGAGATCTGGATTAGATGTCAGGAGGAAATTCTTGACTGGAAGATATTAGAACAAAAGCACCAGAAGGATCTCCTTGAGACCTATCAGCCACACACTCTCTGATGGCAAAATAACCCTGCCAGAGGGACAGGTGTGGGATCTGTGGCCACAGCTGATTTGGTGATGCACACACACAAATATCCAGGACATTTTCACCATCCCTCTGATAAACCACAGGCTCTCACCAAGCAGGTATCTCCTGACATTTCCTGACCTGTATAATTATTTCTTGTGGTGGTGGGCACAGTGTGAGAGTTCCCTTTACCTGAGCTGTGTTTTTGCTGTTGTAGGAATGGCTGTCCTGTGCTCCCCTCCAGACACAGAGCACAGACCATGTCACCAGTGCTCCTTTCAGCAGATGTGCTGTCTGTCAGGAGCTGCAGCTCTCCCTCAGACTCAGCATTTCCTCTGCCACTGTACTCGCTTATTCAGGCCATAAAGAGCAACTGTCTGGCCAGTGGACAGACATAACTCAGCTCAAAGCACGGGTTTGTTTGGCTTTTCTATAGCCCTGTGCCATCATGTTTTGTCACGCGAGGTCTCGTGCCAGCTACTTTTGAGAAGAGCTCTGCTGACCAGCTCCGAGCGGAGCCTGTCCCTTAAAAAAAGGTACTTTGTGCATTCCTTTTTTTGAGGAAATTAGTTTGTCTCTTCCACAGTGGAATGAGAGGGAATCTCTAGGCCAGACTTCAGATTCCTGACATAATTCCCCACCTACTCAACAGCACAATGAGCACGTTCCCAACACAGTTTGAGGACATTGCAACTTCCATGTTTCTACCGAGGGTAAGAAAGGCATGACTTCCCACAAAAGTGTATTTTCCTTAAGGGAATTCTTTAAAAATAAACCATGATCTTACCTCTTTCAGGTCACTTGGATGATGTGGCTGAGTCCAGCTGGGCTGAAGAAGTATTTGTACCATACGGACGTTGATACCACAGCTCTGAGTGCTTAAATATTTAATTCCACTAAGGTACTGTACAACCAAAATACCTTGGCTTAATTTAGGTTGCATCTGGAAACATGTCATTTGAGATGCCAAGAGGTAGCTTTCTCATTTTTTCCTGCTCTCTTCTCATAAATCTACAATTTCTACTCCTAAGTTTAAAACATGTAAAAAGTCAGCTTTTTTTTTTTTTTAGATAGAAAGATAATGTTGTAATCCAAGGGTTGGGTCTTGGTCTGAACAGTCCTTGGGTTTATATACTGGAGGCAAAACATGAGATACAAATCTATCTGAAGGCTCTTTAATAAGAAAGGTGGCAAGTAAATTCTGGTTTAATATAAAAGCCAATTCAACTATTAATCACGATTGCAGATAATTCCTAATGTGGCAGGATATAATTTAATTTCCAAAAACCAGAGGAAGTTACAGCAGGCATTTTCTTGAACCCACATAATGATACCATGCAAAGAAGTCCTTTCTAACCGTTCCTGTGCCCAGGTCATAAATTACCAATCAGACACGTAGGTCCCCCTTTAATATTTTAAAGTCTCGTTTTTTGTGTATTCTTTTCTCTTGTTCATGCTTTGTCTTAACAAATACGCTTGGCCATAATGAAAATAAACCTGCTGAAGTCTCTGTGGCCTGAGACAAGCTATAACACATTTCTGCACCACGGGGTGGGCTCATGGGATACCTACTGAGAAAATGCAGCCCCTCTGCGCATGCCCAGACTATTAAAATGAATTGACATGTTAATGCTGACAGGAAAAGAGCACAAGAGAGCTTGCTAAATTACTGCTCAGTCAGGCACTAGGAATTCCTGAGTGGCTAACTCCTGAGCAAAACCTGCAGCAAGGAGACAAGGAGAAAAAAATAAGAGAGGAAGAAAGGAGAAAGGGGGGGAAAAAAAAAAGAAGGGGAGAAAAAAAAAAGTGAGTGAAAAAAAGAAACTTTATTGTCAAATGCAACAAAACAAACAAACACTGAGGGTTTGTCATGTTAGCAATGCACCTACTCATAAATCATATGGATTTTAATCATACCTGCCACCTCAGCCTGCTTCTCCCCTGAGAAATTGTTTTCTTTTTGCTCCCTCCTTCACTCGCTTTCAATTATCTGGAAGCTGTTTCTCCTGTTTATTTATTTATCTAAAGTTCACATACAGTATGCATGCACAAATTTCCTCTGGGGGCCTGAGCCCAGGCAGATCATACAGGGATGCGGTGGAGCGTGGCAGCTAAACATCTCAGATGAATGTACTCAGCCTCCAAAACCTGCTTTGGACCACGGCGACAAGAGGAGGGGAGGACAGAAAGTAATTAGTGTGTGCACAGTGATGGATTATGGCTTAATATTCAGGCATTTCACCTTTGCACTGCCATAGGTAGGCCCACGAGATGACAAACGGAGCCCACATTCTTGCCAGTGAGGGGAAAAAATAGAAGGAGGGGAAAAAAAAAGCCCCCACAGGATTTTCACTCCTTTAGCCACGTCCAATGTTCAGTGAATAAATTGCCTCAGTTGTTTTAGTTACCTTTCAGGCCTCTTGCAGTTTGGAAAATGCCAGATATCTGCACATATGCATCCGCGAGAAACCTGAGGGGCAGCTGCTCGGCGCATTTCTGACAAGCTGGCACAATATTGTTCTTATGTCTCACAGCTTCTATATGTAACTTTAGTACTGCAGAGCAACTCACTCTTTCAAATTTTAAGGAGAGAGTGAACTGCCAGTGACCTTTTCTCAGCTCTGGGAGGTGAGTGTGCAGCACAGATCCATCATGAGAGGAAGATCTTATAGACAACTTCAGGGAAAAAACAAAAAAAAGCCATCATTTCTGCAGCCAGATTGAAGGAAAAATAGATGAAGAGAGTCCAATAAGGAGTTACAACTACAGGTTAAATAGAGTTTTAACTCCAAAAATGAGTTTAGAGTCTAACTGAAACTCTGGATGTGTATAAGGCCGATGGCAGCTTTTTCAGGAATGTTTGAAACTACAGTTGCTATGCAGGGTATTGCTCAATTAAAGGAACATCTAGACAGCTCTCCCATTTGGAACACTTGTAGAAATTAAATGGATCACATGCAGTTTGACATTTTGCAAAATAAAAGAATAATTGGGGCACCACATTGTTTTTGCCTTTTAAAGAGAGGAGTCAGGCTCGCCCCGTGAAGCTTAGCTGGAACCAGGATCCCGAATCCGGGTCCAGATTTCTTCCCCTCACTGCTTTCTCAGAAAGCTACTGATGCTCCAGTTAACCCCTGCAGCACCACGTGCTTCCCACTGGATATTTAATACACCTCCAGCCTGATATTTTGAAGCAGTCAGAACTTATTTAGTCAAATTCACGTGAGGGGAGGGAGTTCCCTGCCATGGCACATTCTGCAGTTCAGTATTTCCCTCGGAAGGCCATGCCCTGGTTATGAGACAAGTCTTGTGCTTCCTGTCCTTTGAAAAAAGACTTTTTGGAGGAATTCAGCTGCCTGCCAAGGTAAGGTGTGGGGTGAGGGTGGGTTTCTCAGGACGCCCAGCCTCCCCTGCAAAAGCTAAGGACCCCGCAGACTTTCACACTTTTTTTATTGTTCCTGTGCAAACTCTGTCAAAGGCTGAAAACCTGGAGATCAAGGGGTTTCTGGTGTCCTGTGGTACTTCAGCCCTCTCACATAAATCAAGTTCAGGCTGTGGTCAGAGCAGATTGCTCACCAACTGAGGAGCCACAAGCACTTAAGTATGTGCCATCTTTTAAACATTTCAACAGCCCCGTTAAATGTTGTCGCATAAGCTAAAAATTAACCGTGAAGACACACTTTTCCTCACATTCACTGCAGCTGAGCCTGAAACCAAATCCCAGATGTTCCCAACGAAAGCCATCTTGAATCTCTTCCACTTTCCAGAAAAGTGTTTCAAAGAAATCCGAGGAGGTGTCCCTTGTCCTGATTTCATGGATGCTGCCAGGGGCTGCAGTGTCATCGAGGGACCTTCAGTGTAACCCACCCACGTTAATCCAGCTCAGGACAGCCACTGTCATGTCCATACATGAGGAGACTTTGGGGTGATTTAATTTCAGCCTTACAGTTCCTGAAGGGAACCTACAAGAAAGATAGAGGCTATTTACCAGGACCTGGAGTGACAAGACAGGGAGGAACAACTTCAAACTGACAGAGAGCAGGCTTAGATTAGATATTAGGAAGAAATTCTGCCCTGTGAGGGTGGGGAGGCCCTGGCAGAGGGCTCCCAGAGAAGCTGTGGCTGCCCCTGGATCCCTGGCAGTGTCCAAAGCCAGGCTGGATGGGGCTTGGAGCACCCTGGGACAGTGGGAGGTGTCCCTGCCCATGGCAGGGGGTGGAATACAATAAGCACAGAGCCTGCTTCCCTCTGTCTCTCTGAATTACCTGAACCAGAACACATCACAGGTGGTTTCCTGTGATCACAACTTGGTTTTGCAGAGCCATGAGCACTTTCTGCCTGCGACTTCTCCCACCTGAAGGTCAAAGCCCTGAAGGTGTACAGTTCACTCACAAATGCCATCTTCCTTGGTATAAATGATGTTACACATTTAGTACGACTTTCATTTCATTTTGTATTTCCGTTTGCAATCTCAGATATCAAAGAAAGCCAAACTGACAAAAGCCACCTTGTAAAAACCATTCAAGTGGAGTTTTGCACAGTTTACAGAAATCAACCCATAACTGACTATTTAAATCTCTGAGTACATAAAAGGCTGCAGGTGGTCAGAGTGAGACAGAATCATAGAATTGCTTAAGTTGGAAAAGATCTTTAAGATCATTGAGTCCAACCATTCCCCAGCAGTGCCAAGGCCACCACTGCCCCATGTCCCCAAGTGCCACATCCACAAGGCTTTTATATCCCTCCAGAGATGAGGACTCCACCACTGCCCTGGGCAGCCTGACCACCTTTACAATAAAAAAATTTTCCCTGATATCCAACCTAAACCTCCCTTGGCACAACCTGAGGGCATTTCCTCTTCTCCTGTTCCTGTCAATGGCAGTGAACCCTCGTGGATCTGGTGTCCCAGGGCAGGGGTGGAGAGTGGGTCTGAAGGATTTATTTCAGCACAGCCATCACCCACAAATGAACACCCAGGATTTATAGGGACTTACCTCCACAGGTGTTTCTTCCATCTCTTTTTTATTTTGCTCTAAGCTCTTCTACCAGCTGGTGCTCCCAACATCATCATTTTTGGACAGTTTTGTCTTCATGAATCTATAGGGGGTTGTAAGTTATCAGTCACCCAAATTTTTGCAGAAGAATCATCTCTAGCAACATGTCCAGGTATCACCAGCAATAAAATTATACAACATGGGTCTTTTATGAGTTACATGGATCTAGATATATTCAAAAGGCTTCACCCTCAGTTTCATGTTACTCCAATGTCAGGAATTAATGCCAGAGTTTTGACAGACCCTAAATTAAAACAAACAACAGACAAAGCAAACAAACAAACAATCAAACAAAATCCCCAAGCTCTTCAGTTTGCTGCAGTTTCTCCCAACCTTGCAGCAATGTGAGTTTTCCTTATGGTTGGGGGGAAAATGAATCGTTACCATGGAAATTGCCACAAATCTTTTTCTTTCAGCCTCCTTCAAGCCACGGAGCACGTTTAAAAAGACACACATAGAATCCACTTGTCATTAAAGAACTTAGAAGCACTATAACTACGTTTTCCCAAGTTTTACAACGTATTTCACAATAATTTGCTCTGCTCCCGTTCTCATTACAGAGGCAATATTAGAATGATAATGACTTACATGCTCTGTCATAGTTTACTACTCTGACCTTTTCAGTATTCTGCCTTTTGAAAGCTTGACAGGGCCACCTCTCCTGCTCACTTTAACATGGCACAGAGCTGGGACCAGGGAAAGAAGGGGATAACAGCAGTAGACACTCTGCCAAATTCTCTTCAGCTTTAAATAACCTTCCTGTAACTCCTCATTTCTGGGGTGTATTTAAACAGATTTCCTGTCTTTCTCCCAGCATTTTGGAATTGCACTGGTCATCCAGAGCAATGCCGTACCCACAGCAGGTGCTTTGGGAAGTGAGAGGTCTGCACCCACACTTTACTCCTTGAATATCAGTTTGGCCTTTTGAATTATTCATCAGCTCAGGAACAAAGTCAGATTTTGGTCCCAGATGACCAAATGTCTCTTTTCTCAGCATGTGGAACTTTTTTGTTGTTGTTTTTTAATGTGTATTGCAGACCCCAGGCCTGTCCCCTTAGACTTATGCAGCACTCACTTTATTTTGTAGGATAGCAGATTTTTTCAGCCGCATTTCCTGCTGCCAATTCCCCTATAAATCATCAGGAGTGTGAGGGAAGCTCCACAGGGCCTGAGCACAACCTGCTGCACAAGTGTGGGGTCACAGGTAGACATCTAGTGTGTTCCTCCCACTCCCTCATTTCCTCGAGCATGAAGAGTCAGAGAAAGGTCCAAAAGAGACTCATTGTGAACTCCCCTTGTGTGCCTCTTTTAGCCATACAAAGCCACATCCTGCTTGAAATGAGGGTGCAAAAGGGCAGGAGCCTCTTAAATCACTGGAAAGCTGGTGATGGAGGGAATAGTTGCGGGGATCACCACCTTGACAACCAGCTCAGAGCACCAAGGTTTCTGGGACACCCCCAGGAGCTCCACCAGCTCATTCCAAGACTTCAACTTTNCGAGTCCAGCCTTTGACCAAACACCACTTTGACAACCAGCTCAGAGCACCGAGGTTTCTGGGACACCCCCAGGGGCTCCACCAGCTCATTCCAATACTTCACCTTCTCAGTGCAAAAATCCTTCCTGATGTCCGACCACAATGGGCACAGCGGGGATCCTTGACTGCTGAGATGGTCACTCTCCATCCCAACCTTTTGATGGGCAGCACTGAGGAGCAGCCAGGCCGACACTGACCTCTGGTTTCGGAGATTCAAAGGGAGCTCTCAGCCTCCTGCTGTTCAGCCTGACCTCCCTCAAACACTCCCCTGATGCTGCTCCCTGCCTTCCTCCAGCTGAGGTGGGGATCAAGCCACTTTCACCCTTTCACATCTCCATCTCACACCTGTCCTCTCCAATATGACTTGCAGGTGTTTTGAAGAGACCCACACACACTTCAATCTGCCTTCTTCCCCCTTTCCCCTGCTCTGAAACAGGCTGCCCTGTGCATTAGCTCTGCAATGTTCTGCTCCTCGAGAACTCCACTTCAATAAAACCCAGGTGTTCCGCCGCTTTCCTGTGGGATCCTGTCCCCCTGCCAGGCATGTGCTCTGCAGCACACCCTGGCATGGTGAGGGAAGAGTTAATGATCTCCCAGCCTACTGCTCGAGGATTATTTAGCACACCAGGTGCCTGCTGCACTCTCACTGGCGAGGAGAGCATGGGAACAGAGATGAATCAGGGCTGCAGCTGTGTGAGAGAGGGGCCTGGGAGCTGGGGAGACACTCGGCATCTCCCTGGGACCCTCTGCTCTTTACACAAACACAGAGCATGAGCTGAGCAAACCCTGGCGGGCCCCGGCCATCCCAGCACCCGCCCTGTGGTCACTCAGCACCGAGGGTCTCACCTTCCTGGGGAACACCAGGACCCCCAAAGCCTGCTGAGCCTCAGATCTGTGCAGATGCTCATCACTACCTGTCACCTGTTGCTTGTAAAGCTGCTCTGCTCAACTACAAAAGCTTTCTGTGGCTGTAGGGAAATATAAATTTTGCTCTGGCTTTCAGTTCCTCTTATCTTCAAAAGAGTCAAACTTCAAGATACTTAAAAGTTCTTATTGCTCTTCTGGAGTCCTCTTCTCCACATGCAGCTTCCTCTTCCTTCAGAGAATGGTTTGATTTTGGAGTTTTTTGGTGGGTTTTGTGCTGGTTTTCTTTTTTCCTAAACAATATGTAATTTGATACCATAAGTAACTCTTATTTTGAATTTTCCATTCACACAAGAATACAAAAGCTGGGGATGACCTGTCACAAACAGAACGCAGGAGAGACCCTCACATGGCACCAGGAAGAGAAACTGGAATTGCAAAAGTCACGAGACCAGGTGTCTGTCTTACGTACCAACCTCAGGCACAAGAATCTCAAGAGAGAAATGAATCTCAGAACTGTCCCATACCAGTGGGACTCCCCATTATCTTTTAATCAGAGTCAGTGGAAAGGTATCCTCAGAGCCAATCCTGTGTAGCTTGATTTGTGTAATTAATAATGTAAACAACAAATAAATCTGCAGGGTTTCAGCCAGCTTGTCAAAGAAAAGAGATTTCTGATAATGAAAGTATTAAAGGAAAACCAATATGGAAAACACATTATACCACTCCCAGGGAAGGAAGGTTTGGATCCATCTGAGCATCTTTCCTGTGCTTAACTGTATCAGAAAAACCCATAGTGATAAACTCTATAAAAGTTTTGTTCTGAGTGAGATAATTCTGTTTGCTCTGGTCATCACAGGGCTGGATGTGATACACACAGTGAGGGCAATGCAGGTCTCCCTTGCATGAGTGGTCTCGTTGTAGAGATCTCCACCCACAGCTCCCCTGCCCTGGAGGTAAGAAAAATGATTTCATGGCAATGCATCAGGTGGGAGGGAAGCTACAAGACTTAGAATCACAGAATGGTTTGGGTTGGAAGGGACCTTAAAGCTCATCTCATCCCACCCCTGCCAAGGGCAGGGACACCTTCCACTGTCCCAGGGTGCTCCAAGCCCTGTCCAACCTGGCCTTGGACACTTCCAAGTATGGGATGTCACATTTAATCTCTTCTCTTTTCTTTCCCTTCCTTGACTTATGAAACAAACAAAAATTAATATTAAGAAGAAAATAAAAATTAAAAAACCCCAAAACCGAACACTTACTCCACTCCAGGGGTTGAAAAAGCAGAAAAGAAGAGAGTGATGGCACAAGACCCCTGGGATTTGCAGTCCATGCAAAGGACTGTACGTACTCGTCCCAAGTGCACTTAAATGACATTTTAGACACCCTTCTTTTCCATATTTCACACTCCAGGACAGAGTTACTGCCTCCCTACTGGTCCCAGCTGCTGTGACATCAGCTGGTTTCCCATTCTGCACAAGTGAGGTAGGTGCTCCCTGCAGCTCCTGCTGGCACTGGGTGAAGCATTCGTGGTACACCCTAAAGCAATCCCTAAGTGACTCTTACTACCATGTATCCCATATCCAACCCTTTTTCCTTCTCTGTTCTCTGCTTCATGAGTTTCTTTTCACTTTCCTCAGTGTTTACTGTACTTTGAATAGTTCTGTGGCTACCATCCATAGGAGAACCATGGGAACTGGCAGGCAATGAATGACTGGCATGCAAAAGGGGTTTTTTGGGTTTTTTCTTTCCCCTTCTTCTTCTACTTCTCCTTCTTGAAAACAACCTTGGCGAGCCATCAGATGAAAAAATCCATTCTTCTGCCAGCTCCTGCCCGGTGCCAGTGTCAGGCTATTTAAAGCTCCCTGAGAAGTGGTTTGGGGGAAGGTAGCACCAAAGCAGAGCTGCATCTTTTCCCTCCATACCAAAAAAGAAACCAAAAACCAAACCGAAACCAGAGGTTGCCGAGCTCTCTCTGCTACCAGGCTTGACTTAAGTTAAACATCCAAGCCCCTGACATAAATGCACTCGGTAGGAATCTGTAATAAGGTACTGCAGTTAAAACTAGCAACTGCATTTTCGATGCGAGAGCATAATCCCCATTGTTACTGGGGAGTCTGGATCCTGCCACAACAGAGGGGTTTTTGTTATATTGCATGCCTACCAACCAAGTCCTTTTCTTTTATAGCTCCCTATGGTAGGGAAGGGAAAAAGAGTGGATTTAAGTTTCCAGGGAGCTGTCGGCCTTTGTAATGAGGTACATGGCTCACTGCGAGCTCACAAAGGGGGTTAGCACCAGAACCGCGGCGAACCATTCATGCTGCCAGCGAGCTCAGGTGAACGCGGCGCTCGCAGCCAAGCAGCAGCGCTCAGCCCCATTCACCCGGTGCCTGTGCAATGTACCACAAGCTGGAAGCTGTTCACGGAGCCAGCGGGACGCTCGGGCGTTCAGCGAGCGCTGGAAGCGGAGCTGCTGGGATGGATGGCGGCATCCAGACCTCTGGAGCTGCCGGCGAGGCCGGGCCAGGAGCGGGTGTGCGGCTGCCGTGGCTCTGGAGACCAGCGGGAGAGGCTGGGAGGGTGGGATGAGGTGTTCTCCTCTCCTCCTCCCTGGGAAACTGCAAGAGAAAAGAGATGAGTTTGATTTATTTCCCATTGTCAGCTTCGGGGAAAAGAGCAAAACTGAGAGCAGAATCCATGAACAAAACAAAAGACTTAACTCCAGGGGAAAAAAAAGCCCATTCCCAGGGGAGAAATGTGATACTCCCCAGCTTGCCCACTATCAGCACTCTGAGACCCGCTCCCAGCTGCTCTGCATTCTTGGGTTTCATCACTCAAATCTGAATTACAGGAGGGCGTTAACGCTGCCCATGCTGCTCCTGCTGTTGCTCTGGTGCTGCCCCTCGGAGCGATGCAACCTGGACAGGTCAGAGCCCACCACAGCAGCAGGAGACAGAGAGTCACAGACACATGGTGGGGCTACCTGCAGAAGTCCAAAACCCAGGGGTCCCAGTGCATACAAAACAAAATTCCATTCCTAACAGGATGAAATTGTGTCTAAAACTGGCCAAATAAGAAGTTAGAACATTTATCCCTTTGAGCTGTTGGGTGCAGGTGGAGAGCAAACCCATCAGCGGCCCTCTGATCCACCCCAGGAGCCCTGAAGCAACAGGGAGGAGAAATTGTCCCATAAACTGCAGCTCATCAAAACCTTTAATCTTGAGATCATAGAATGGTTTGGGTTAGAAGATGACTTTTTTCCAAACTCCCTCCCCATGGGCAGGGATACTTTCCACTAGACGAGGTTGCTCAAAGCCTTTGCCAACCTGGCCTTGTTTGGTCACACCCCTGCACTCTTGACACCTCTGCTTCATTTGACAGTTTGTTAAAAATATAAAGATTATTAAAAATATAAAGGTTTCTACATATTAGTAGTTTACAGAAAACACGGCACCCTGCCCTGTATTACCATAACATTAATTATTCCATGAAATCAAATAACACGTTTTTTGAGGGAACCAAGGCACCCTTGGGTGAAGAGGCTTGCAAAAGAGAAAGGGTAAATCACCATCTATCCATAAAGGGAATTTAGGAGATGATATTCCTCATTTCCACTCAAATGCACTCTACCCCAGCTACCCCCTGCCCAAAGCCCCGTGGTGCTCAGTGCTGTGCCTGCAGTGTGAGCTCTCAGTGCCAGAGCAGGTCCTGCTGACAAAAGGACAATAAACTGCTAAAGCTCTGCCTGAACTTTCTCCCCACCTGCTGCTCTTAAGGCTTTTCCTGAGGGCTGGGAAAAGCATCCCTGAAGCTTCAGCATCACCTCGTCACTGATTTGGCATGGCCACCTCTGTCTTCTCGGGGCAGGGATCACCCTGGCTGCTCATCCCCACCTGACCGTCCTGCCTCTGCTATCCCAGCTGTCCAGCGCTGCCAGCCCACCACAGCACCTCATGAAAAGGGGACAGCAAGGAAATCAGACAGTGACCCAGAGCTGCCAGGGAGCAGGGAGAACACAGCTCCAGCGCCAAGCCTTGGCTGTGGAGTGGGATTTACATAATAATTAACTCCGCTGTTCTTGGACAACTCACTTTCTGTGCAACAACTGCAGATGATTCCCCCGTACACCCTTAAAAATCTGTCTAGCTAACAGATCCAAAAGCCCAACACCTGTGTGTCAGCACGAACAGCTGTACGCTTGCCACCGCTCCTCTCGCTGCAGAGGATGCCACATGCCAGTTGCTTTACTTAGAGCGTGTGGGGAGGCCAATCCATTAGAGAGAGAACGCAGCATAATTAAGAAGCAACATGCTTGCTTGTTCCTGCTGCCCTAATTTTTTTAGGGTTTTTTTTAGTTTTTTTCCCTCCCCCTACTTACTTTGTTTAAACAACCCCATCCATTTTATTCTGCTGATCTTCAGGCTTGCAGGGGTAGTGAACTTGGGAGGCAGGGTCTGTTTTCCCAAGTTCTCACAGCACTCATCAGCTGGCGTGTCAGCCTAGAGAAGCTTCCAGTCGAACTACATTTTTGTCTTTTTTTTTTTTAGTCCTTTCCCTGAGAAATATCCTCAATAAGAAAGATCTTCTTGGAATAAATAACGGGAGACACAAAGAGTGCAGAATCTAAACACGCGCATTCCGCACGCGGTACGACGGCAACAAATGATTACACCCACCCCGAAGCATCCACAGACGGTCATGTTTGTTTTCATTGCATTCCAGATATCAGTTGCAATCACTCTATATATATTCCTTTCTCTCTCTTGCTTTGTGTGTGTGTGTCTGTGTGAAGAAACATTTTGCTAAACTAAGCTTTATCTTCCAAACCTGTGCTCTGCGCGATGCACACTGTGTATAAAAATGAGAGCTAAAATGGGGGTTTTAAATCCATTTGGAGCCATAATGTGAATTTATCTTCACATGAATAATTTGCACTACTATTCCTAATTTGGCAAGCAAAGAGTGCGGCATAGCTTCACAAGCCATGGTACCTTTGTGCTCTTAATCCTCATGGGGCTACCTATACTTGTCTTTCTGTACATTGGATCACTGCTAGTGGAGGTCTGAAAAGCATCTCCAGCAATCTTTAATTCATGTGATTAAAAATTCAAAAGAAGCCCTTGTACCAGCTGTTAAACTATGTTAGTAAGCTGTAATTCAGAGTTCAAATCCCAGCAAATTGAAGGTTAGGTTAACAGGATCATTCAGTGGAACTGCATTATATCGTAGCAACTAGAACAGTAGGTGGACTGTTTTATACATGCTCATTTGCAGAAGATAAACTAAGGATGAGCAAACTCAGAGCACTGCAAACCTTGCCTTGGATTTATTTTCCCCCCTTCTCTTCCTGCGACATGATTTTTTTTTAGAGCCTGGCAGATGAAACCAACTGTGGGTTTTGTTTAATCTTTGCACAGATAGAAGCAGAATAAAATCAGCATGAAGTGTTTTGTTTAAGATTATCTGGAATCTGAGCAATGCGTTTTTCATCTCTGAGACTAATTAGTTTAAATATTACAAAGGTGAAATGAGTTTGATGGTCTTAAGTCTGCTGTTCATTGTCCTTCAGCAAATACAGAGAAAGCATATGAGAAAAGAAATCCACCTTATTTAGCACAGTTTGATATGATTATTCTTTGCTCAGGCTGGTCCCAAGGTAAACTTGCAGAAAGTCTGGAAGAATCAATCTTAAGTGCAAGTAAGGCTGAAAGTCTTATGCATGATTACAATTATTATTTATTATTAACACCACAACAGTCATTAGTCTTCAGCTGAAGAGACTGAAATGCTGTTGTGGAGAATGTTGCATATAAAAAGTGACTTTATTTGCTCCACAGTGCTTACAGGCTCTGCAGCTTTACAGAGCTTGCAGGGAGAAGGTGAGAAACAGGATGTAATATCATCTTTAGTTTGCAGATGGGGAATTATGGCACAAAGTGTCTTTCCCAAAACCACACAGGAAGCGTGCGGAGCTAGAAGCTGAATCCTGATCTCCTGGAGGCTTTAACCAAAATACCATCCTTCCTGTCTATTGAAAGAATCACAGATTATATAATAGGCTGTAAAGCAGCCCTTGAAGGAGCCCAGGCTCCCAAACTAGATGTGGTCCTGTGCCTGTGGTACCCAGCAAAACAATTTGCCCATTTAAAATATCCTCCTAAAATCTTGAACTCCAGGATCCTAGAGGTCTATTCCAACCTTAACAATTCTGTGATTCACTGTTGTGTGTCTGGTGGACTTGCTAAGGTGGGTTTTGTACAATAGAGGGAAACTGGAAAAGGAGACAGCCTGGTGGGAAAGGCTGGGAAGGGTTGGTAACTTACTCAGGATAGCAGGAAGGAGAAGGGGTAGCAGCTTTTTGTGGTCACAGGGTAATATTGAGGGACAAAGCTTCCCAATAAAAGCAGTCAGGAAAATTATGTCTTTCCAATTCAGAAGAAAAGATGCTAAAGGGGGAAAAGTGCTGAGGATGAGAGTGTCAGGGATTCTTGTAGAGGAAAAGGTGAGCTGAAGAAACAGGTGCAGAGAAGTTTGGTAGGAAGAAGACAGGAGTTTTAGAACTACAGCCCTCCAGTCAAAGCATAGGAATTTTTGAATAAGTTGCAAAGGAATAAAAATTTTAAAATTGTGTTTGCAATTTTGCCCTCTTGCTGTTGGTAAGATACCACCTAGTGAAAGCCCCAATAAACTTTGTTGTTCTCCCAGGGATGTGCTGACAGGTTCGAAGAAAGAAGACATCTGTTGATGCATCATTTGGCTGCGACGTCCATGAACTTTGATCGAGCAGTTCCTTTTAATTTCCCACCTGAGACAGCATTTCTCCTGAAATAAATAAAAGTCCTGGCCATCCTTTCCAATAAAGATCTTCAAATGAATGTATAAAAACCAAACCAAACCAAACAAACGATTAAAAATTACTTGTGACCAGCACAAGTGCTGCATGTAGATGGTGTGTGGTTGGTTCCTGCCATTAAAACTCTCCAGTGACAAATCCCTCCCGCCATGGGTCAGAAGTCATGTCCATGCACATGGCACTCCCCAAACAGCGTTAATGCTACATCAAATGCGGTGTTTAAAAATAACTTTGTCTAACCAAGGACTGAGCAAAACTTGTGAAGGACTTGGCCTCGTAATTTAGATTCATCATCATCAACGGGCTTTCACTTGGATAGCACCTTTCATTCAAAGATCTCGGAACACTTAATTTAATTAAGCCTTTCAACAATGCCATAACGCAGCCAAATGTTATAATAACTGCTTGTAGAGGTTTGAATCTGAGACAAAGAGAGGTTAAACGAGTCTCCCAGTGTCCCAGAACGAATTAATAACATTGCCAAGAAGAGGCTGCAAAGCCTCCCTGCAAGCCGTGCTGCTTCCCTCCTTTCCCACCCCGACACACACACACGGGTGGGGTTCTGTGCCCCTGGGCTGTGCTGAGGGTGCTGCTGGATTTTGCTCTGCTTCCCAGGCAGCCTGGGAGCTGTCTGTGTGAGAAACAAGCAGTGACTGCTCAGCAGGGTTAGCTGCACCCTGACAGGGAAGGTGGTAATGGGAACGTCCTCCCCCCAGGAACAAGATGAGAAAAGGTCTCACAGCGCTTTCCTCCACGCCACCACTTCCTCTGGGTTACCTTGGGAAGTGGGATTGTTCGCTGTTTTCCCATGGCTGAGAGCTGTGAGATCTTTTATGGTGCATTAGTGGTCTCTTATAATCCGAGTCCAAAAAGCTACGGCTGGGAGAGTACAGTCACCTTAGCCCCGTGCGGGGAATTGCCTCAGCCCTGAGGGAGGAACATCCTGTCCTCGTACCGGCAGAAAACGCTGCACTCTGACTTTTTCCAGGAGGTCCCTCGCATTCAAACCCTGTCTCGTCCCGATTCCCTTAGCCTGGGAGATCTGAGGAGCATACAGGCTGCAGTGGTATGGCTCCAGGCCATACAGCACACACTAAGCATTACCATATGTCACAGAGGCAGCTAGACAAAATCTTCCCTGCAATGCGAAGAGCAGTGCTGGATCCACGGACAACTCCACCAGTTAAGACCAAACAGCAAAGGTTTTGTAAAACAAAATCAGTTTGGTTTACTGCTGAGCATCAGCAGCTGCTTTCGAATTTACAAACGCATTTACTTTCTACAGAACATAAATGAAAAGCAATTGATTTCCAAGCCGCCTGCCAAGACCCGAGATGGGGATTTGTTTTTTCCCAGGCATTGCTGCAGGGTTTCAATCACCACGACCCACAGGTGGAGTGACCACTGGAGCCCTGAGGCCTGCAGCTCCCACCCTGCTGCCGAAGGAGAGCTGGATCTCATGGATGTGAACTGCCCTGATCTCTGCAGGATTTGCCCTTTATTACACCCAGGATTTCCCTAGCATGGGAAATATTTAATATTTGGCCCTTTTTTTTCTAGGGACTGGTACAAGGGAGGAGGCAGTGCAGGAGATGCATCATATGCAGGGAATGTGGGGTCACATCAGAAAGGCCACATCCCATATTCTCCCAACTCAATATTTATCCCATATTCTCTCAACACAACTATTTAACGCCCACCCCAGCCCCATATTTATAAAAGGCCATCTGTTATCTGCTTCCAGTGGCTCCAAATTAAGTCATCTCCATGGCAGGATTGATGCCACTCACTACTGACATGATACCTTCAATTTGAGGGTAAGACAGTTATTTGGACTAATTTCCTAGTGGAAAAGCCCCATGTAATTGAACAGTGTTGAAAACAAGTGGGGTTGGGCAGAATTACAAACAAGGCCTGCATTGCTGATGGCACCCATTTCAGCAGGCCATCTAACCAAAGCCCAAGCTCCAGGAATAATATGATGCTTCAAAACATCGACTTTGGCTTTTAAAAACAAGCCCCTGGTCCTTATTCTTGAGAAGTTCAAAATGTGTTTACTGCCGAAAAAATCAAAAGACAAAGAACAATTCCAATTGTATTTTTGAAATCTAATTATTTGAAGCATGATCTTGGAACGTTGGGAGCTGAATGCAACAGTGTAAATTACACACAAATTCCTACAAAAAGGAAATTATGTGGGTTTAAATGACAGTATAATGGCTTAAGCTTATTTATATTAATTAAGCACATCAAAATAATATGTGACTGTTAATACATAAAACAACATTAAAATATAATAGCTGTTTTCTCTTAAAGGTTAAATGGCCTTGATTCTTTGCATGTGCAAATGAGTGTCATTGTCATTAATTGCCGTCATCTTGCTTGCTCACATTTCTTGGAAATGCAAGGCTGAGCACTTTTAGCATGCAAATTTAACTTTAAACTCTTTGCCACGAAAGACCTGGGTCTCGATAGGAGCCCCACAGGTAAAGCAGAGCCTGGAGATGAGCCCTCAGCTCTGTGCACTGCCTGCCTCAGCTCACAGGCTCCGTGGAAAGCTCTGCAGATATTTTCCTCCTGCGACTGTTCACAGCCCTTACAGCACATAAAGAAACTCGCATCTTAAATTTATCTTAATGAGCTGAAACCCGCGGCCCTAATTGGCGTACACATGGCGTGGCTTTAGTTACGAGATAAACAATTTACTCCCGTATCAAGGAAACATCGGTTTGAGATTTTTACGAGGCTCCCAAATATGTTCGATAAAACCCACCCTTCTGTTTGTTGCAACAGCCACGGTAAAATAAACTCGCAGCACATCCCGTGGTGGCCGGGCTGAGCTCTTTGTCTCAGCCCTGCTCCCACCCACCGCCCACCAGCCCGGCCGCTTCGCACCCAGCTCGGCCAAAACACCGCCCGGGCTCCTACAGGTGTTACATTTTTCGCTCCCCCCAGTGACCAGTTCCACTGCCATTGAGCTACAATAATATCTCCAAAAGCAATGTGCTGGCATCGCTGAGAACATACATATAAGGCCACTGAGGTCCACACAGCGAGGATTGCACAATAACCCATTAAAATAAACATTTGCAACCACAGATAGCTGGACTGAAATCCCTGCTCTGATACAAATAACATCTGGACAACTTTTGTATGCATCTTCCAGCATAAAACACCCTTGAGAAAAAATAGAAGGCAAGCTAAAAGACAAAGGACCACTAAAGATTTTATTATGCTATGGGTGTGGTGCCATAAATTTGAGGGGATTCAGGCAAGAGTTGCCAAGCTTGAATTTAAACAGCATGTTGTTTTTAAAAGTTGTAACATTAGTGACGAACAAGTCAGTATTCTTACATAATTAATCCAGTGTGAAATAGAGTGACTGGAAGACATCCAGTGGTTTAAAAATAACTCAATCATCTTTAAGATCCACAATACTATAGGATTTAACATTAAGGCACAGGAAGTGAAGGCATCTTGGTACGGAGCATGCTGTTTTAATTCCACTAAAGCTTTATGAATGCAGCTTAACCAAGCTCACTGCACAACAGCCCTGTGCCGCGCAAAGCCAGGGAGGTTCCTTTCCAGTGGATCCCAGGTTTAATCACCAGGATTCTTCCCTCCACCAGAGAGAATTGTCTCTAGCTGAAGATGCAATTAAAGAGACAAATAAAGGAGTGTTTTTGTTTTTTGTTTTTTGGGTTTTTTTAGAATGATAATCCTTAACTGGGAAGACTGGGAGAAAAGACAAAGAGATGTGGGGAAGGTAATGAGCGTCTTCAGAAGACGTATAATCTATAATCACTGGTTGGAGTTGAGTGGACTTTAACATCCAGGGTTATTCCTTAGTGGTGTTTCCAGCTGGCAACAAGCACAAGGGAGTGCAAGCTGGAGACACAGCCTGAGTGGGGCTCGGTGTAATGATAAAGAAAAACAGCCAAACAAAATCCTCGTTCAACCTGAAGTGGCCACTTACGTTTGTAAACCAAGGGCCGGATTCTCTAAGTCATTCCCACGAGAATCTCCAGCAAAGCCACCTGTAAAAGTAAAATATGTTATAGTCACTGTTCCTGCAGGCTGGATAAATTCCAGTGAAAGGTTCCCTGGCCACGGTAGTGGGGTTGGAACAAGATGATTTTAAAGTCCCTTCCGACTCTATTCTGTGTCCTTGTGTGTCCAAAATTGCTTGGAGAAGCGCTTCACACACTCTGCTCACTCTGAAATCACAGGAGGCACCAAACCCTTGTCCCAAGTGAATTTCCGGATCTGAAGCATCACAGGCCAGCCCCAAACCCCAAATCTGCACAAGGATATCGTGTTTCTTGCAGCACAGAAATTGGTGGGGGTTCAGAAGAAGCAAAACCCTTTATTTGAAATCAGAGTCCGGAGAGCTGCTGGTTTGGATGAAGATCCAACCAGTTTTGAACCATGTTTGATGAGTGATGGTGCTGAGCCAGACTTTGGGCCAACTCTCCCACATCTGAGTCTAGCTACAGAGAACCTGTGTCACCTGGGGCCACCAGCCTGGTACAACCACCAGGTTGTGCTTCCAAGTCTGGGTGGACACCTTGATGACATTTAATTATCCACTGCATCATCCCTCTGTGAAAACCTCCCAGAACCAGGCTTGTTCCAAAGAATATGCAAATTCCCAATAAAGGGAAATAAAGGTTAAATCGATAGATAGAAGGTGACTCTTCCTTAGCAAAGCATTCCCACTTTGCCTGGCTCGACATACAGGATGAGAGCAAATACATCAAAATTGTAATCTTGAATGATCAAAATAAATCACATACAATTGATTTTGACTAATGTAAAACTAACTGAATACATTTCTGGAAACAGTAGTTATGAATTAATAATAGTGATTAAGATGAATTAAACACACAGACTAAATTCTGCCCTACAACATGCTGACTTCCATGGAAACTGTGCGTGCACTTAGGGGCTGAGTCTAGCAAGTTAATTCTGAATTATTTTTATCTGTTGATTCAAAGTAGTTTGTTAAAAAGAGTTTATGTGACTAAATAACACGCTGTACCTATCAATGTTTATTGAGCTTTGAATATAATTTTCTCAAATTAACAGTGTATTTGCTTAACTATGCAAAAAGTGGCTTTGCAAAACTCATTATTGCTGGATTGCAGCAAGCCTTAACTAAAAGGGGCAACAAGTGTGACTCAAAACAGTATCTTTCTTTCAGTGGATAGGGTCAGATTTCAAGAATCATTAATCCTATCTCCTCTTTTGCACTTTGTTCCCATTTATCTATCATGAAAAATCCAATCCACAAATTCCCCCTCCTCTCTGATAGTATTATGTCCCAAGTCTGACCCAAAAATATTATGACAACTAAAATTCATTTATATTTTTGTTTTATAGATCTCTTTCTATAAGAATCCCTTCTCAAAAATAGACATATTTATATGTAAACACATATTTTTGTATGTATTTCTGTGTGTATATACATTTTCTCATATTTGTCTGCCTCTGTAACAGATTAATTCGTTATGACAAACTTGTTCTTGGACTAGAAACTGTGTTAAATTTAAAGAAATTGAATAAATTCAATGCACCATTTGGCATTTTCTATGAGGACTTACAGAGATACATTTAGGAAAGAGAAAAATTGGCTCAAGCAAGTTCAAGCCCACAAGGTGAAAAAACGGTGTTTAAGGCTGGGCACGAGAACAGAAAAAGGAAAAACTACGGATGTGGAAGCAAATACAGAATGAGCTGCGTGGCCATATGGGTTCCTGGAAGGTAACATGTGTCAGGTTAACCTGTTATCAGCTCAGATTAATTCTGAGGAGAACATCTGCAGAGAGGGACTTGGAGGTGAGCAGGGCAGAGCCTGGGTTACCAGAGGAGACTAAAGCAGCTGGGCACGCTCAGCCCGATAAATCAAAGGCTGAGATGCAGTTTCTGCCTGTAGATAAAACAACAGGGCTAGAAAAAGTGGGGAGAAGCCTTGTAATTAACCCAAATATGAATGGATATCATCAGGCACTTAATGAGCTTTGGGAGAAGCCTGATAAAGGGACCGTCAGTGCGGGGTCTCCCATAGCTGGCCCATGAGGACACAGGGACAAGGGTGGAAGCAAACACAGCCCCAAAGGCTGCTGAAGATGGAATTTGACCAATCCACATAAGGAATTACAAGATGTTAGAGTGACCTAGTGGTCAGAGTATCCTTGCTGATCCCATCTTGTTGTTTTTTTTTTTTCTTTAAAGTATGAATCTATGTTTTTTTAACATTTACCAAAAAAATGCCAAAGTGACAAAGTTTACCAAGAGTGATGAAATCAAAATTTTCCCATCAAAATATTTCCCACAACCATGGAAGGCTTTGGGGGGATCTAATTGGAGCCTGTGAGAAAGATGGGGAGAGACTCTTTGCAAGGGTCTGGAGTGACAGGACAAGGAGGAATGGCTTCAAACCAACAGAGAGTGGGTTTAGATGGAATATTGGGAAGGAATTCTTCCCTATGAGGGGGTTGAGGCCCTGGCACAGGGTGCCCAGAGAAGCTGTGGCTGCCCCTGGATCCCTGGCAGTGCCCAAGGCCAGGTTGGATGGGGCTTGGAGCAGCCTGGGACAGTGGGAGGTGTCCCTGTCCATGGCAGGGGGTGGAATGGGATGATCTTTAAGGTCCCTTCCAACCCAAACCATTCTATGATTCCATGATCACTATAAAATATTTTCTTTTCATCAGAAAATTCTCTCTCATATTTGTTTCTAGAGGCTTGAGACAGAAACCAGGGTGTTGGGAAGGGATATAGACATTCATACCTCATCCCATGTGTTGGCCTTCTCCAGAGACCTCAGGACATGCTCGGGTCAGGGTCGGTCTTCTTGTTTCTGGTGACTGAACAGCTCTTGATCTCACCTCTTGCTAAATCCTGATGACAAAAATTGTGGTGTTTCTCTGCTGAGGAAAAGGGTTGTTTCCTCATCCATAGGGAGGTCCCAGTTCTCCTTTTTGCCACAGACTGGACGAGAATGAGGTCTGGCTCATGGCAAGGACATTTGGAATTATTTCTTGGAGGCTCGGATGGCTCTTCTCTGTGTGATCTGAAACAACAGGCTGGGCAAATGTTGCTCCATACTCATAGCTGCTCTTACCTTAGGCCAGCTGGGTGCACCAGATGCTCTAATTAGCAGACCATATCAGAACTTTTCTGTCAAATTTACTTCTCTAATAGAAAATATCCTCTCCATGGAACGGAAAACAGTAGTTGGCTTGAAGAGTTTTCTCTCTGTGTCACTAAACTACAGCTATCTTTGTAACCGGTTAAAGTTTTTTAATCAATTTCAGTTTTATCAGCAACTTAAATTGTGAATTTCTAAAATGATATTTTTGGAAATCCTTTCATATGAAAAATGTTGTGGTTTTCAATTTTCATCCAAGAGTTGGATTAATTTCTTTTCTAAAAACAGAAAATATGTAATGGGAAGGGATTTCCACTTTCTAGCCAGCCATGGCTTTTAGTGGTATTATTATAATTAGTTATTTTCATTCCTTTTATGTAGAACCATTCATAAATACCCAAACTTGTAGCAAAGAGTACACACAAGTCATTTTTTAAAAGACGGGGCAATGAAAAGCAGGATCTTATTTTTGAAAGGAAAAAATAATAAATTAAAACTTTGGTTTGAGATCAGAACTTGTACACAAGTGAAATTACTGGACAGGGCAGGATATACTAAAAGTAAAACTTTACAGTGAAATAATGAGCCTGAAAAGAACTAAATACATTTAAATGTTCCCAGTGGTCCCAACTCTGAAAGCTGCTAACACGTAGTGTAAAGAAAGTTAAACTTGGCCCTTGCTCCTCAAGATGGTGAAGGCTCTCCCGTACAATTCCTAGATGGATACAAACTGCATCCGACACAGAGCTTGCTCCTAATTGAGGCCAGTGACAAATTAGCCAAATTAGAGGCCAATGACAAATTAGAGAGAAACTTCCAACATGAAATTATCTGTAGTTTTCGAGACTCTGATTTTGATCGCTTCTTGGAAACAACTAAGAAAAGAATTTGCAACAGCCATGACCTGGTGCTTGTGAGTAAACAGCATAAAGGGACAGCTTGGAACCAAAATTTGTAACTCTGATCTGGGATTTAGATGCCAGGGTTTGAGATTCCTATGTCAACAAGTAAAAGAAATCCAGGAGGAAGTTCCCAAATGCCTATTTGAAATGAGAGACAGGTATGTGGTGGGTGTCTCGGATGTTAATCCAAGTACCCACCACAGGAGCCAGTGACAAGCCAGGTGTGGATACAACATCTGGATTCCCCTCAGCAGAACATCTGTCCTATGGAGGTTTAATACACAGACTATGAAGTCAAACATGGTGGTCCTGGAGCAGGCTGATAGCTGGCATTAACATCTGTACATTTCTAATTTAAGTTTCCCTGACTCTGCGAGTCCACAGGTTAGATAGATTTTGACAAAATATGAGCATTTTAAACTGAAAGCACATGGTTCAGAGGTTTGCTGCTGAAATATTTCCTTTCCTCCTTGAAGCAGCATTCATCTATGGTATCTCTGGGTAAAGGTGGTTGATAGCACTTAGAGAAAGGACACTCCACTGCCCTGACACTGGTTTTGGTATAAATTATTCGCTGAACCTGGTACAAGCCTGGAGCTGGTGCTACAAGGGTTTGTGCCCAGCAAAGAGGAACCTGAGAAGTTGATAGGGGACCAAATATCTTTAGAGGATGAACCAAATTTCATAAAAACACAGAACCCTAGAAGTCTTGAATGGTTTGGGGTAAAAGAGTTGTTAAAAATCATCTCATTCCATCCCCTTGCCATGGTCAGGGACACCTTCCACTATCCCAGGTTGCTCCGAGCTCCATCCAACTTGGTCTTGGACACTTCCAGGGATGGGGCAGCCACAGCTTCTCTGGGAAACCTGTGCCAGTGCCTCATCACCCTCTGAACAAAAAATTCCTCCTAACATCAAACCTAAATCTCCTCTCTTTTAGTTTAAAACTCTTCCCCCTTGTCCTGTCACTATATGCCCTTGTAAAAATTCCTGGAGTCATGAGTGAAGGGGAAAAGTAAAAATGAAAATAGTCCCCAGGACAGGGAGGAAAAGAATTTCCTAGGTACTATATTGCCTTCAACACTTGCAGTGGGAAGGCTCATGAGTCACCCTGTAGCATCCTCACACACAAGTTAAATGTTCTGCCCCTAACCTTTGCTGGAATCAGAATGAAGGAAAAAGTTTCAGTCCAACCATTAATGGGAAAAGCGATTATTTGCCTTTAGAGAAGATACCCACTGAAAAATGATGACATTATGTGCTCTTTGCAGGGATGCTGCAGCTTTTATAGATGCTCTTGGTACAATTCATTTCTGGGAACTGCGGGTGAGAAGGTTTTACCACCCTCATTACACGGAAGTGCTATGGCCGGGCTGGGAACCCTGCAGCATCTTTGGGGTTACATCCCCTAAATGCAGCTGAAGTTAAGCTGAAGGTTTGGTGGTGAGAAGAAATGATAGGATTGCTTCCACCTGGCTGAAAGTGAAAACCTGAGAGCTCTGGGCACCAAAGGTACACAAAGGGGAAAGAACTTGGCCTGGGAGTTGGGCCCTGAGGTTTGCAGATCAAACCAGCCACTGAGACTGCATCAAAAATCTCAACAGTGTGATACACCTACTGCTTGTGCCTGTGCAACCCAAAGCTTTCTTTCTCTGAAATAATATAAACACCCTGTGTTTGCGAATTCTCAAAATTCAAGCTTAAAATTGCATATATGGCTTACATTTAAAACTGCCCAGGAGAGCCATGCAGCTCTTTCTAAAATGACAACATTTTTAAAAAACATGACTGCATTACTTGTTCATGTTTAATAACTAGAATAGGGCTTTTTTCCCCCACTTCAATGCTGACATTTTTTACACTCTCAGTTTTCACTAATACCAAAGTCTAGACTTGCTCAGCGCAGCTGAGATGAAATATTTCATGCGATATCAGCTTCTTGGCAGCCATTGGATTTGTGTACCCATCAAAACTTCATCTTCTGAGAAGAGAAAGAATTAAGAAAAAGTCATTTACCCAGTTAATTCTGTAACTATCGATTTCAGTGTAAACCCCTTCCTCTTTATAAGATTAATTTAGTTCTTCCCATGCCCCACAGAAAAATCTTGTGCCCAGAGAAAAGCTGCTATGAAAGGGATACAAATGAATCTACTTAGATAATTGTAATTCCAGTCAGACACTGGCACCATGTAGTTCATGTTTTATCATAAGAGACCAATTTCTAAGATTTAACCATCAGTCTAAAGAGTACAAGACAAAATTTCACCCCCGGTACTGTAGAGAAGGCAGGGTTGACTCCAGTCAATGAGATTGTACCTGGGACTTGCAGGATCTGTGAATAAGAGGGAGTTTTTGCACTGTGAGAGCAAAAACTGCATCAGTCTAATGTTAATGTTCTATAAAGCGAGGATGTCTTGCCCCTGTGGTTCATCAGTGATGGCTTTGGAAGGGTAACCAAGCCAGCAGCCCTGAAACCCCGAGTGCTTGCTTGCCCTACATTTGAGAAGTAACATCAAACAAAAACCTCACCGGTTCCATGTATTTTTTGTAGTGGAATCACAGCAGAAGGATTTCCCCCTCCTCTTTTTTCTAATCAAAGACTGATTAATTAATTCTCATTATCTCCATCTCTGTCACAAAGATAGCGTGGTGACACTGTCAGAAAGCTGCTGTAATTTGCCTCAGGCATGGCTGTAATTTGGTGGTGGTTGAAGTCATCGCTCGATATTTTTGTAGGTCTCATCACCCCCATGTCCACAAAAAACACTCCCAGACAAGAGCTGTGTGCACCAGCAGCACAGAAATAGGTGGCAAAACCACCTCACTCTGTACAACCTTCAAATGAGAAGTGCTCAAGAGAGCAACTCACAGCCTCAGGTATTCCCACAATTGCACCAAAAGCAGTGTCAGACCAAGTCAGGCCAGGAATCAGCTCAAAAAGGAAAAAAAAAAAGCCCCTTTCCCCAGCAAAATATATGCAGGGAAAACTTCTCTGCAGCTGCTGCTGCAGGGACAGAGGGAAGAGTGAATAAACCCTCTCTCCCAGCAGACTGCAGAGCAGCTCCCGCTGGGAGGGACCACATCAGGCAGCAGCGCTCACCACAGCCCCGTCAGGGTGAGCTGGGACACCACCACGGCCGTGGGAGCACCGGGAGGACGGCTCGTTCCTGGCAGCACGAGCTGAAGGCATCCATGGACAATTGGAACCACATGGCACAAGGTTCCAGCCCCAAGGTCAGCGCCGACGCGAGCTACACAAACCAGACGAGGTGCGGCCAACAAGGGCTCATGCGGGTGTCCCAGTTTCCACCAACAATGTCAGCCACACTGCTGGTGACTCAATTTGTTTCCATCATATGCTCTTTGGAGTCACCCCTGGCAGCTTTATTTTTCACGCTCCTTGTCCAAGGGAACGTTATCCAACAGCAGCGGGGTGAGATGAGCTGGCACCCAGGAAAGAGCACACGGAGCTCCGTATTCCGATCGTACCTCACAATTCCAGGTTTGAGGGTTGCTCCTCCTCCTCCCAACCCTCCTGGCTCAGCTTAGGCATTCAGCTCAGAGCATGACACCTTCCCACACCGCTGCTCTGTAAAGCAAAAGGAATCAGCAATACCCATATATAACATTAACAAAGAAATGGGCTGAAAATTGATATTTATCCTATATATACATGCACCTGCCTTTTATATAGTGCCGTACTACATCATCTTTAGTGCAGAAGCAGCAAAGTACTCAGAGCAAATAAAATAAATATATATCTGACCTCAGTGATAAAAAAAGCTTTTTTCTCAGTGTAACATACCGTAACTTGAAGTTTGCTCTCCCAGCATTATTTGTTTAATAGAAATATTTTCTGTACCACCTTGTTCTGGCAGAAAGTCAGAATTTGCATTTATATGAGGTAGTTTATCAAATATAACATACAGAAGTCTGTTAAGTACACATTGCATTTTGTTTGTGAGAAAATCTGTTTGTATTTAATGTAGTTTTTAAATTAACCTTAATGAAAGCTTCTGAAAATTGTTGTTCTAAGCATTTGAAATATGCAACAAGAACTGGTGGAAGACATAAACATGTTTTCCATTATATGTTATCAGATAGTCCAAAATTACTACAAAAAGAATGTGGGACTA
This sequence comes from Pomatostomus ruficeps, assembly GCA_013400735.1. Classification (NCBI taxonomy): domain Eukaryota; kingdom Metazoa; phylum Chordata; class Aves; order Passeriformes; family Timaliidae; genus Pomatostomus; species Pomatostomus ruficeps. The sequence continues at coordinate 40,552 of VYZT01042231.1, read as the reverse complement.
TGTTAAATTAGAAAGATAAGCAAGCATTTAGTTAAAAGGCAAAGGTATTTAGAAGAGTAAAGCATCTGACAGTTAACCCCAACATCTTCTGATCTCCTACCAAGAGTAGGACAGCACTTGCAGAATACAGGAGGGTGTTTTAACCACATCCATGGCTAAGAGGGAACAAAAAAGAGGGCAAGTTTCACAGAAATCCCGTGGTGGATGTTTGTTCAGTCAATATTTAGAGAGTGGTAGGGTGGCCATAGCCATTTTTAAAGATCTTACTCAACTAGGATCAAATATGGCTTGCCCACAGTATTTATTATCTTTTGAGAAGAACAAACCCAAATATATGAACTTTACAAATAGCCTTATAGGAAAAAAAATGATGTATAATCCTTTCATTTATCAAAACGGCATTTTTTATTGTCTTCTGATTTAATTTTGTCCTTTGATGGGTTGCTTTCTGTTGATAGTCACAAGGGTGGCTTCATGAAGATCATAATGTAGGGAGCAAAAATCCCATCGGTATTAGTGCTCTCTTCCCATCTTTTCCTCATATATCCAATTAAATGCATTATAAAGAATAAAAGGGTAGTGTGGAAAAATTGCCAAACAAGGACAGGCATCAACAAGACATTTAACATGTCATGTGAGGAGTGAGGCAAGCGGTACCTTAGTAGCTCGTGGATGAGTTGTTGTTACAATAATCATTCAAAAAAACAGCAGTGAAACCATCACTGGTAATGATCAAGTAAGGGAAGGAAAATCTGACTAACGACTTTGTCTTACTATTCTGGTAACCCTTTGCATAGAGAAAACTCAGTCAAATCAGGTTTTAATCAGGGCGATATTTTTCTGGAAACTCTTCCTTCCCAACACATTCTGGCACTTCACCAGTGCTCGAATAACATTCCCACAGCAAGTCTCGAGTTGGGCTTCGTTTTCATAATCAGCTGCTCTGGAAAACAGGGCAATCGAAGGGCTTTTCTCAGAACACCATCAACTTCTCTGAGACATTAAAAAGGGGGTAATACCCAGTTAGCAGCCACTGTTTTCAAGAGGAAAAGTTCTAAGCTCTAGGTGTTGGAATTATGTACGAATCTGGCTAACATATGGGCCACCTCCACGGAGCATCAGAAGCTGCTCTTTGACTTCCTCTCACTTATATTTTCTCACTAACACATTGGAAAATTGGATCATTTTCCATTTTATTTTGGAGCATAATCTAGGCAGGTCAATCCAGCTGTCATCTAGGTCGTGGAATAGTGGAAATCCTGTTTTGGATCACGTCCTCAGTGTCTTGTTTAAAGGGAACGGTTTCCTATAACTGAGTTACAGATTGCTGTGCTCGTAGGGTGGTCACAGAACTCCAGCTCTGCTTTGCATTAAAAGTGGAATTTTTAATAGCCAGGGAGGAAAAAGGAAGATGAATTGAGAAGTTGCAGTAAGAACATTTTGCAGTGGAGACCAACCCTAAATACCACGCAGGCCCCTTGCCTGTCATGTCCAGGGGTTCTTTTCAGTTTTATCAGACGAAGGGTGGGTTGGAAACAGAAAGTTTGGGAGAGCCAGCCTCCCAAAGCCCTCCACCCTTTGGCTTCCCTGCGTTTTCCTGGGGGTTGTTAACCAGACATTTACAGCCGTGAGAAGCGATAGAAGCTCTTGGATCTTGCACCTTCCACGTTAAGAGGACAGAAACCCTAAAAGCTCCTCCATTTCCTGCTCTTGGCTTCATAACTGAGCCTGGGAGGTTTAAGGGCTTGACTCAGTTTCCCAAGTTTGCAGGCCCCACACCGCAGATGGGATGGGGGATGAACAGAGCTCTCGTAGGAATGCTGGGCGAGGGGAAGACCTCGGAACAATAGCAAAGAGCTTGGGGACATCTTCCACACACAAGAAAGTTCTTGGCACACACTACAGCCACGCTTAGGAAAGTTTTCTGAGCCTTTCCTAAATAGCTGAAGGAGACTCTTTTTAGGCTTTTTTATTTTGAGAGCTGGAATGAACAGAATTTGCATATTCTTCGGACGCTGTGGGGAGAGAGATGGAACCAAGCTTTTGTGGATAGGCCAAAAGATAATTAAGGCAATTATATACTGTAAAGGAATATGTTATGCTATTCCTAAAGGAAGACTTTTGGCCAGATAGAACTGATGACAAATATTTATTTTCTTCTTTTGGCATTAATAGCCCTAGTAGGCAGTATTAGGAACACTTATCAGTATTCATATATGGTATTTAGGGTGGCATTTTTATTATGCTTAGTGCAGAATTTTTTCACATGTTAATAGAACACCCATTTGATTTAAGAAGAAATTAAAGCCTGTCTAATGACAGAGTATGGAAAATAGGATGAGGTTTGGGGCAACTTCGGGAAGATCTGGGGTTGCATCATTAAAGTTAAACCATATAAGTTTAATACAACGGGGAAAATTACCTGGGAAAAACACTGGAGCTGCAGGGTGATGGCCCGTGGCACAGAAAGGATCCAGGATCTTTGAGCAGGAAGCTGTTTGGCAGCCCTGCTGCCTGAGCTGGCGGAGAGCAGCCAGGAGCTGATTTAGTCAGTGGGTAGGAGAGGCAGCTCCCAGCGAGGAGTTGAGAAGGCGAGGGCGGTCCCGGCGAACTATCAAGAAATACCGAGCCGGAGTCATTATGTAACAGTGGGGTCAGAGCTGGAGATAAGGGGCTGATGCATCGCAGCCTCAGCAAACAGCCAGTGTTAATATGTTTGCATAGATAAGGCAGATTTGGCGTGGTACACGGGCATAAAAACGAGGAGCCAACACGAGCTGAAACGGAGCTCAGAGCACCACTGCCAAGAGATGTAATTCTTGTCTTCATCTCCTTTGAATATCAAGGTTTATTTAGTTTACAAACATATGGGTTTTCAAAGCTATTACAACTGTGACATCGATTTAGAAGCTACAGACATGCAAGAGGTTAAGATTAGAGCTGGCCAGGAATTTTCTTACAAAACAGAATTTTGCTTTTTAGCCAGGATTAGTTAAGACAACTGAGCCTTACAACATCATCCTGCCAGGTGAAAAAATGACTCACTTGACAAGCACAGTGCTGCTGGGATGAGTCCTTTTCAACTGTGTATTTACATAAACATTTATGGGGTGTTAGGATTATTAAGAAAAGATGTGATAGGGAGAATTGCACCTTTCAATTGCTCAGGCAAGGGGAGGATAGTTTGGGAGCCACTACCTCCCTTGGATTTATTAAAGTGGTGAGGAAACTCTTGCATCTCTGTACAGCAGGGTGGGTTATACCCACTATAACCTGACGTTTTTCAAAAGGGCATCAAAAGAGAAGAACAAATATTTTATATCTGAACTTAATTAAAATTGACATCTAAAAAACAAAATAAAAAAATATAATAAGCAAGGAAAAGCTTGTTTCATAAAGGAATTCTTTGCTGGAACAAATGCCCAAATATTAAAATAAGAGAATCACAGAATCATTCAGTTTGGAAAAGACCTCCAAGACCATCGAGCCCAACCTTAATACTACTGCTACTCCTAATAATGATAATGAACAACACATCTGTCCTTTTAGCACACTAAAGCCCCTGCCACAAAAAGAGAAAAGCAGCAGAATCCTGTGCCAAATCATCGCTGCACTCTCAATCAAAGAATTTTGAACTTCAGCTCAATTCACTCAGACGCTGGGGATTATTTGGGCAGAGCCCGAGATTACAAATTAAAGAGCACCGAGCAGCACATGTATATGTTCCAGTTATGAAAGCTGCTTAATGATTAAAGTCATCTATGCTAAAAAAAAAAGGAAAAAAAAAAAAAAAGAAAAAAAGAAAAAACTGATGCTGAGATCTGAAAGTATGTCTGTGGATTGACAGGGCAGAGGTTAAATCCAGATGAGGGTCACTCAAGCCTGGTGTTAGCCTGAATGAGTACAGCACTAATGCTGAAAAATCCTGGCGCTGGGCTCACCACCTGCCTGCTGCAGAAACCCGAGGTTCAGTCAAACTTGGGGGTTCCTTGCACTTCCAACACTTCTGTGCTGCTACCCAGGGAAGGGAGGAGGACGTGGGTAAATCTGGCTGTTGTTTCAGTCACTGCTGCCACCCTTAAATTACTTTTGACTGCTGCCCTGTAAAAAGGCACCACTTCTCACTGCAAGTGCAACGGGATGCTCGTGCTGTGGAAATATGACAGGGAGCAGTTTCAGCATAGCAGGGCTTGAAATGGTGAATCTTGTCAGCAAAACACAGCCCAACCTTTCTACTTCCTTTTTTTTCTTTTTTTTCCCCCCTTATACATTTTTCCTTTACATCCTTATTTGCATTTTTTTGCAAAAGAGGTCTGAAAAAGCTAAAGGAGCACTGCAAATTGTCAATCCTGGCTGTGATGACATCGCAAACATTTAGGTCCTGATCTCAACAAGAAAAATGTCTTTCTGCCTCAGAACTGAGCTTTGTGCAACATCAAAGGGTTAAAGTAACCGACACTTACAGGGAAGAGGAATAGATCACTTACAACACATATTCTATTATTTGCTGAAAACTTGTAGGGTGGATGTAAGCTTGTTATCATTCACCAAAAGATAAAATTTGCTGCAGAAGGTGCACACTCGGCAAGTGTAGAACAGCTAATCTCAGGCCACTAATAGATTTAACCTTGTGTATTCACAGACATTTAAAAGTGTTATGGTTTGAAGGTCAACTCCACTGTCTCCGAGTACAAGGAAAGCAAAGAAAGGCATAAAAATTAGAAAGAATTAATTCTTCAAAAAGTTTTTACAAATCAAAACCCTGCAGTTTCACACTGAGAACAAAAGAAGCATATTAAACACCAAAGTTTATCAAGACAAATTAGGTCCCAGTTTCAAATTTTCTTTAATCTTTTGCATCTGAACGTTTTTTTGCCTCATGCTGTTTTCCCTAGTTAAATGTTAAAATGAATTCTAGCCAATACCATTGACTTCCTCCCTTAAAAATATTGAGACACATAATAAAAAATTAATTACTTCCCCTAATTTCCGTGTGATTCTTTAAAAAGATGTAAAATTCATTTAAAGTAAGTGGTGACTTTGTCTTTGAAGATCACGACAATTAACATGGATCAAAGCTTAGGTTCTGTAACGATGATAGCTTATTAGCATAATGAAATTAACTTAGAGACAAGAATCTTTAATAGGTACAACAAAAACGCTTTAATAATACTTGAAGAAAATTATGTATTTGCTAGAAGTACAACAGTTTCAGACTTTCTATCCAATTAATAAGTTGTTAATTAACTCCTTTTCCAAACAATGTGCACTCTAAGTTAACATCTGCCCATTGGATAACACTTTCCAATGGTATTTTTTTTTTAATATACTGTAGAACTGCAACACTGTTTTACTGGGAATTCCTTGTAGGACTATTCTTATGCCAGGGAAACAGGACCCAAATATAGTAATCTGCTTTCTACAGCCAACCAATTAAAAAAACAAAAAAAAAGAGAGAAGGCTTATTTCAAGGATGGGGAGGAGGAATGGGTAATTCCTTAATTCTGGCTGCATTGTTTGTGTGTAGTCTCAGATTTCTTTGCATTTTCCATAGGAATTATTTTCTGCCGTTTCTATTCCCCTGCAAAATGGCTCTCTGCTGGCTGGTGCCTTATATAGACCTGATTTGGGGGCAATTTTCATATCTTTTTAAAATATCTATTTATAGTTCCATGGTACAAGATTTTACAGCCTCGTTTTATAAGACTGTAAATCAATAACTATTGGTTTTGATGATACAGGGAGGGAAGGTTGTTCACAAAAAGTTAAAATAACACTTTATTTATAAAAAGAGTATTTGCACAGATTTTCTTTGTAGTGCAGAATAATAAGGGCTTTCGCACTTGAATTTTTAATTAAAATGACATTTTTTGGTTTTTTAGGGGCTTCTGCCTCTAGAGTGGTGTGGGGATCAGGAATTTCCCAGAGCATTTTGCAAGTGGATTTGGAGAACACACGTGACTGTGCCCTGCACAGGCTGCTTGGGCCAATGATGGAACAATTAAAGAGGCCTTATTTGAAACAAATGAGTTATTATATTCTATTGGGTCAAGGATTCATGTTTTAATAAATCCCTAATTACAGTAACTTTTCATTTAATCTGGCGAATTCTAAGCAAGTTAAGAATTTATGAGAGCTGGAATCAGCAATAAAAAATATCTGCCTGTCTGCCATTCTGCTCAGGGCCACACAGGTTGAACTCATTTTGAGGAGCTGGGAAGCCAGGAATGTATCTCCTGAACAGGGCATGATTACATCTAAGGACATATAAAATAGTATTATGTAGGTATAAAATAATACTGTGCACATATAAAATAATATTGGGCATGTATAAAACAATACTATATATGTATAAAATATACCGTATATTAAATTACGCATAAAATTGTATCTAGAATTATTATGTTATAGTCATTATTAATAATAACATAGAAAGCCTTAATTCCTTTTTTTTCAGAAATGAAAAAGGAACTACAAAAATCAATCAAACCCCCAGCACAACCATGACAGCATTTTTGAGGTGGGTTATTTTTTTGGCTTGGCAAACTCTTCTACCACGAACCTGTGACTGCACAAAGCCTTTTGTGCCCCATCCAGCCAAAACTCTTCCAGTCACTGCTGGCTGAGCCCGGGATTTCTATTTCTGATCGTGTGGTGCTGGCCAGGCTCCTCTCAGCTCTGCTATGTGGCTGTCAGAATGCAGACACCTTTGAGAAAAACCAAATTTGAGTCTTAATTAACCTTTTTATATGAGATTTTTAGATTTGGAATTTTAGCATTAGGGTTTGCTGGTTCAACACCACCTTGAGTGCAACTCTCCCAGCCAAAGACAAACATTGTCTCCTCTAAAACAACACCTTTATGAAAATTAACTAATCAACTAATTAACACAGCAAACAACCATAGCACAGGCTTTACCATCCAATGAAACACCTTTTTCTTTGGGATTGAAATGAGGTGCCACAAATAATTCACATGGAAGCTGCATGAGAATGGAAAGAAATCAAGGAAGCTGCTGTTTCCTGCACACAAACAGGCAGCAGCACCTCTACCTTTCCAAAGTTTGTGGTCTCTGTACTGAACATAAATATGCAAAGTCCTGCGAATTACATTGTAGCTGGCTGAAATTCCTTTTCTGCAGTTGTTTCACTTTGAAAGTTGCTGGGGTGGTTTTGGTTGGTTGTGGGGTCTTTATTGCAAGTCAGAATTGACCATTTTTCAAAACTTCTCCCAAAATATCAAAGGCTGAAAAATCTTGTTTAGAAATGAAACAGAGCAAGAGCTGAGCACTACGAGCCCCTCTCTGGGGCCTGAGCTGCCCAAGAGCCACGAGGACAGCACAAGGGACATTGGTGGTGTCCGAGTTCACTCAGCAGCTTCCAGGTTTATCTCGTTCCCTGGATCTGGGGCAATTCTGCCACCAAAATTAGGGATTAGCAATATGAGGAGCCCAGTAAGGCAGAAGGTTCTTCTCAGAGGAGGCTGACCCAGTCCTGACAGGGCTTGGAGCCATGGAAGGTTGCTAGAGGAGGCTGACCCAGTCCCAGCAGGATTTGGGGCCATGGAAGTTTCTTCTCAAGGGAAGCTGACCCAGTCCCAGCAGGATTTGGGACATGGAAGGTTCCTAAAGGAGGCTGACCCAGTCCCAGCAGGATTTGGGGCCATGGGAGGTTCTTAGAGGAGGCTGACCCTGTCCTGGCAGGATCTGGGACCATGGAAGGTTCTTCTGAGAGAGGCTGACCCAGTCCTGGCAGGATTTGCGGCCATGGAAGGTTCTTCTCAAGAGAAGCTGACCCTGTCCTGGTAGGATTTGGGACCATGAAAGGTTCCTAGAGGAGGCTGACCCAGTCCCAGCAGGATTTGGGGCCATGGGAGGTTCTTAGAGGAGGCTGACCCAGTTCTGGCAGGATTTGCAGCCATGGAAGGTTCTTCTCAAGGGAAGCTGACCCTGTCCTGGCAGGATTTGGGGCCATGGCCTGGGGATGTCCCTGTTAGCACCCAGCTGAGCTCTCCACAAACTGACTTCACCCACTTCCAGCAGAATCTTTCTAAAAACAAAGACACTTCCTTTAAACTCCTGGCTTTTGGCACACCGGGGTTTTTTGAGGTAAAACATTTCCAGATCATAAATCCATCGGATCACTGCCCAGTTCCAAGTTCCTTGGTATCCAAGAAATACAATACAACCTTGGCTGGGAAGAGCAGTCCAAAGAACATCATCACGTATTGCCTTTCCTGCATGCTTCCACGGCATACCTATTTTTCCCTGGATAACTCCCAAGCTAAGAAAAGTCTTTCTCCTTGCTTAACAAAATCCAGTGTTTTAGCTGTACGAGATACTGGGTGTGGGCCAGAAACATCCCAGGTTCTCCTAAATAAGACATTCTTCTTTACGGGAGGAAAAGAGAGATCAGGCTCATCTCTAAGCTCAGAAATGCTCTTACTGTTCCAAATTTTGAGTCAATAGTCAGAGTTAGTTTATACATGAGGCTCTAGTGGAGATTGATACAATGCCAGAAGATACTAAATTCTCATTTTTAGTGAATGACCACCACAAAGAGCTGCCAGCCATGAGTTTCCTTTATGATAACAAAGAGCTTGCCAGGAAAACCCTTGGTGAAAAAATGGTGCTGATAAATACATCGATTTAAAGATAACCAGTACAGCACTTCCATTGTTCACACATGGTTTCATTTTTTGGTCAGCAGAACATATTTCCCTTGCCCAGCTTCTCCTTCCAACAAGGTATTTCAGCCTTTTTCCTGCTTTGGAAACAGAAAACTCTATGACTAAATCATGATTTAAGTTGGCCTGACTGGACACACACACACACACAAGAGCAGGATTTGGCTGTTGGGAAATGGTGACGTAGCAGGTTTTTGAAATTATATAACAGCTTTCTTCACCCATCCTATTCCAAATTATCCCCTTAGAATTAAAAAGAAAAAAAAAATAAAGGTCTATTTTTCATTGATTATTCCCTTTGAAATATCACCTTTGCCCATCAATGTGGTGGTGTTAGTCCCAGCTTTCTGTGATTTCTCTCAGTTGTGCCCCGGATTTGGGATTCTCTTGATGGCCCTGTTCTTTCAGTGATGCTGTTCCTGTCTGCTTGCAGAATAATTTCTCTTTCACACTTCATTTGCATGTTTTTCTCACTGCATGGGAAAAAAACCCAAACAAGCACAAGTTTCCTTGTCTCCAGCTTCACAACTGAGCAAAACATATATTCCCCTTCCTTCCCATTCCCCTTCCCCTGCTGTAGAGTTGGAAATGTTGCTTCAGACATTCATGTGCAGCACTGTGGAAAACCATGAGCAAAAATCCTGGCTGTGAACTGGGAAAGTCTGAGCTGAATCTCTTTGGATAATGACCTGAAGGTCACATCGCACTAAAAGGACAGAAGATACCCAGGCTTCAGGTAAAGACATAATTTCGGTTTTTTTATTTATTATTGGTTTAAAACCTCTAAGTTTTACTTGCAGATTTGGATAAGTACCTATTAAATTCCACCTTCTTAAACAGGAAGTTTTCTCCAGGACTTTTGCTTTCATTGATAAGGACTTCCTAAATCTCAAGTGCAACACGACAGACAAACTGACTCAAAGGAAGAGCTCCTCGGTGGGGTCACCCCAATTACCGCGATTTTACTCACCACTTGCAATTTAACTCTTTCTCCCTTCAGATGTTGCATCACTGAAAACTTCAAGGCAGAAATCACTTCAGAAGTGTCGCATCACCTGTTTAAGGAAAACAAACAATCTAGAACTTGAGTTATGATGCAGGTGTTCCTTCTATACCCAGAACTGTGCTGAGTCTCTAGCAGAGGTGCCCTGCCCAAGGCCATTTAAAAACATGTTGAAAAGTGAAGAAAATAACAATGAAAACAGATATAGTCAGAAACCCTGCCTGATTCCTCTTCTCCCTTACAAACCTTAAGCAGCCAGACTGAGCAGAGATTGGAATCATGGAATATCCTGAGCTGGAAGGACCCACAAGGATTATTGAGTCCAACTCCTGGCCCTGCACAGACTCCCCAACAATCCCACCCTGTGCATCCCTGTCCAAAAGCTCCTGGAGCATTGGCAGCCGTGGGAATGTCACCATTCCCTGGGGAGCCTGGGCGGTGCCCAGCACCCTCTGGGGAAGAACCTTTCCCTGATCTCCAACCTAAACCTCCCCTGACTCAGCTCCAGCCATTCCCTGAATCCTGTCACTGAACACCAGAGTGGAGGGGTTGGTTCCTGCTCCTCCTCTTCCCCTCCTGAGGAAGTTGTAGACTGGGATGAGTCTCCCCTCAGTCTCCTCCTCTCCAGACTGAGCTGCCCAAGTGACCTCAGCCACTCCCTGTGTCTTCCCCTTCTTCCTTCACCATTTCTGTAGCCCGAATTTCTCTGGTTGGGGTTTCAGGGTCCTGCCCAGCAGTTTTTATTTGTTGCTTGCATTACACCAGCAAGAAAAAGGCAGCGAGAGCCTGCTCCATGTGCAGCCCTTGCTGCTGAGTTACAGCCCAGCCACAACCCCCAGCTCTGCCCTGCTCCTCTTGGCCCTCATTACCGAGCACTCAGCATTCTCACCCCGCTTGTCTGCTCTTTAATAAGAAATAAAGTTGTTTGTTTATTTTATACCTATTTAACTTGTCGTTTAAGATTTGCAGAATGCCATCAATCTCTGCCTCGGCACGTTGACCTCACTTTAATTGGTGGGGCTCTAAATTCTGCCCAGATGTTATTACTGTGAATTTAACTTTATATAGCAAGAAATTCGGGGCTGCCATATGCTGTCTTTTATGAGCTTGCAGTTTGCAATGAATATCCATGACTAATGCTTGTGACCCAGGTAAGGCCGTGATTAGGGAAGGTAAAAAGTTTACCCAACTTTACTGCAGAGCTCTCAGTAATTTCACCAACGACTAATGAACACATCTCCCCTGCCTCTGCCTTGGTACAAAAAAAAAATTGCTTAGCTCTTCTTAATATATCTGTCAACATCTAGTGCCATTCTGGGACTCTCATGAGTCAGCCAAAATTTTCTGCATTCATAGATTGCATATCAGAGGGGATAAGATGATTTCCTCTGATATCCAGCATAAATCAGACCTTTTTATGTTTTCCTAGTGGTTTCTAGTTGTGCTTGGGGGGGGGTTGGCTTTTTGTGTTGAATAAACTGGGGCAAAACTTTCTGCAGGTTGGTAGGATTTATTCAGGAGCTAAATCCAGAATTCAAATACATCCACTAAGTCTAGACAGAAGTAGAAAAAATAGAGATATGGGGAAAATTAGGAAAAATTTAATGAAGTATGATCTACAGTAAACTTCTTAAATTTCATTCCATCAACACAATAGCTTCAGTTTAGTTGAAACTCCAAGAAAACCTGTTCACTGTTAGTGAATTTACTGTTCTAAATGCCACGGAGAAGAAAACATTATTTCAGCTAAAAGGAAAACTGTAGAGAAAAAAAACTAGGAAAAAGTAAAAGCCAGTGGGTTTGAATTAGTCATACATATATTTGCAATGCAAAGTAGGAGAAAGTCCTCCATCAACAGAGAACTGAGGTTGTGGTGCCTCCTCACTGCAGAAATGGAGTCAGAAAACATCACTTATCCTAAGACAGAACCATCCAGGTTTTCAAAAGTGCTTACATGGAGTGCAGCAGCAGGCAGAGGCACCTGTAGATCAGGAGTCCTTGCTCAGTCTTATTTCCATGTCCAAGCCTTACTCCTGCTAAATATTTGCCCAGCCATCAGCAGTCAAATAATAAAAAATTTCTGCTCCTTGTCAATAAAATGTATCACAACCAGAAGAATAGAAAAAACCCTGAAAATAAGAATAAATCTGAAGCACCACAAAGTTAAAGCTGCTGGTTAATAAGCAAAGATATATAATGATACATTATCCTGTGCTCCCAGCAGCTCTGTTCACATCCACAGAGTCAGCTCACGAAACTGGAATTGAAGTGGTGCTCTCATGAGTCACTCTGCTTGGAAACCTTTACATATTTTTTAAAAAAAAAAATAAAATCCCCAATCCAAAAAACCCCCCGTGTGTTAAAAGTATCTTAGCCAAGCATGTTATTTCTCTTAAATATACAACAAAACACAACTGTCCTCAAGGTAAATATCCTCTGTTTTATTACTTCAGATCACTTTTCAGTGCTGTAATCATGTCATTAGGACTGCAGTTCCTGGCTCCAGAAGAAATAACCACCTAGCTATAAAATTCTGGTTTCCCAGTCTATTTTGAGGGCACAAGCAGAGTTCAGTGGGTCTGAGCCCCTGCCACTGAAACCGATGGCAGTAGGTTCAACTCTCCTACTCCACGGTGTATCCCAAGGAGAATATTCTTTTTTTTCTCAGCTGCAGTTTCTAACAGATGTTCAGGCAGCTCATGTCATTCTTCTGAACTGAATTAGAGAGCTGTGTCAGGAAAAAAGTGTGGACAGCCTGTGTCACCCACAGATGCACCAGCGACATTCCAGCTGGTACCACTGGGGGCTTCTGTGTTTCTGGTGTTTTCTTTTGTAGCCTAAAAAAAAATTGAAATGGGGAAAAAGGGAAGTTTCTTCCTTTGCCTTATAGGTGGGAATGAATTTGAGCAATAAATCATTGGAATCAATCTCCTACAGGTCTGCATGAGGCCACCACAGTGACTCCAAGGATCTTAGCTTTTCCTCTGAGACTTTTTACCTTATTGTGCAATATCCTCGAGGATAAGAGCTCAAACCCTTTGGTTTCAGCCTATTATAGCTCGAACAGGCTTACAGTGTGGGAATTCCATATTTCATATTTCGTAACATATTGTAATGCGTTATGTTTTATTTTCACTACCTCTGGAGCCAGGGAAGTTGCATCTGTCACGAGCAACTTCTGCAAAAAATAGGAGAGCGGAGACCGAAGAATAACAAAAAAATGATTTCACACTGAGAGGCCTCTCCCTGCAACAACAGCATTCATCAATAATGGTAACAGCAAGTGGCAGCAAGGCACAAATGTCCTTAAACTACCTTTATGCATCTCTAAGTTGTTTTTTTGTCCCATGCTGCAGACAGGGTCTGGATCTGCCTTGTGGGAAGGTGCCCTCCCAGGTGGTCCAGATGTGTGCAAAAGCTGCACTAACAAGAGTTAGGTAACGTGTCCATAGCCCAAACCAGCTCAGCATAACCCCAGGAGATGCTCAGAGCTGCTTTTAATCCTGGGTACCCCAGCTCCTGCTGGACTTGACAGGCCTGACCTACCGTGGATCTGCAGACTAAGACTCCAGTGGCCCTTAAATAACAATTAATTTATTTATTCTTTTTCAAGAACAAGATTGCAGCTATACTTCAATCCCCTTTCAAGGTAATTTTTTAGCAACTCTATATTTGCTGTGTTGAGGTCAAATCAGTGGCAGCTTTAATTGCACTTACAAGGAATGTTGCTAAAATGGGCACAGAGTCCTAAACTCAATGTTTTCTTCATTATTTTGCAACTTTGGGAGCCTGCCAACCCCGTTGCGAGATTTGGCATGCACTTACCTGGAAAGAATGAGGCTTAATATTTCATTTCAGCTTTGCAAGGTTTTCTCCCCCCGCCAAAAAAAGAGCGAGCAGAGGAATCAGAAACCCAGGCAAAGGGCAAGGCTGGTCCCTCTGATGTTGGTATGGCTGAACACGGCTCAGCAGGGCTCTGGGGAGCTCTCCTGGAAATCAAGAGCAGCTCCACCAAAGGTGGCTGCACCTTCAGCAGCTGCTTCTCCACTCTGCAAATTTGTGTGCACGGGGAATGTTTTTACCTCCTCCTTCCTAAGGCTGGATCGGTAAGTCACAGAATCATTAAGGCTGGAAAAGACCTCTAAGATCACCGAGTCCAAAAATTAATGGGTGAGAGGTTTGTCACGCTTAGAGGTGTGAACTGCAAAGGCCACGCTGAGATCCTCACCTGCAGCCTTAAAGCCAGGTCTGTGTTCGACTCCTGCTTCAGACCTTTAACATGGAAAATGATCCTCATGCAGCTCTCAGCTGGTGCTTGCAGCCCATCGATTACTTTGTGTTCACTATTTTAATGTAAAATGTTTTAACAGGCTCAGAAAGGGGTGGAAATAAAGTTCACCACCACCCACATCCCACAAGAGCTGCTGTTCACCAACACCTTGGCAAGTTAAGGCCAGGTTGGACGGGCTTTGGAGCAACCTGGTTTAGTGGAAGGTGTTCCAGCCATGGCAGGCAGGCTGGGACAAGATGAGCTTTAAGGTTCCTTCCAAACCAAACCATTCTGTGATCCTGTGAAGCCGAGCTTCTGCTTTCCTGGGTTGCTTCAACAAGGATCCAACTCACCCACATAAAGCAAAGGTTTCCCTTTTGCTGGTTTAAAACAAGGGCTCTGTAGGGCTCGGGCCCCTCTGGAAAATCATGGCGTTGGAGCTGGGTGTCCCATGGGCTGGGGTGGTACTTACACAACGAAGGTGCTGCCTGGAAACTGAGTGATTCCTGAGGATCCTGCCTGGGGTGAGCACCAGGAAAGGAACAGCCACTGCAGGTCCAAGGAGAGGATGCCTCCTCCATCGGGACACTTCAGCTGTTGAACAAAAGGGTTTTCCTGGTTACATTCCTGGAGCTCTGCTCCCCCATCCACAATGTCCAACTTTCTCCATCCACCCTTCAAAGACTAACTCCTGACTCAAGCTAAAATAATCTACCAGGCCTACAATTTAAGCACAGCTATGTCAAAATCTTTTTGTGGATCTGGTCTTTCCTCTGCAGCCACCCCACTGAAAGGATTCAGCTCTTTGGGCAATGAAGCCCTGCTCAGTGGGAATGAGGATGTCAGACACCGCTTCCGAAGGAGCGATGCCTCCATGTATTTTGGTTTCATATTCTTATGTCAATGACATTGGTAGGAAATGTAAATGGGAAAAGGTAAAGGCTCTGTGAGGTGTGTAAAAGGAGTGTGGACAAGGAATTGGGAGTGTGGCACGGCTGTCACCGGGGCCGGCAGAAAACATTCCCTAAGGACCTGAAGCCCTCCCAGCACTCCCGACCCGAAGAGTTAAATTTTGCTGCTCGCCTCAGTGGTACAAATCCACAGCGTTTTGACTGAGTCCCGTAAAAGTAAATCGGTGTGAGCGAGGCCAGACCACGGCCCCGCAATCCTGCAGGAGCAGCACTGGGAAAAAGCGCCGGTGAGAGCAGCTCCTGCCATGCTGGTGGCACAACACAGAGTCAGCCAGGGAGCAGCTGGGAGGCAGCCAGATGGGCAATGAAAGGGGCACAGCCAGTGCCTCCAAAAAAAAAAAAAAATAGGTTTATAATTGTAGGAAATTTTGAAAGACATAAAGTTGAATTATTTTCATTTTTGCTCCAGCAGCAGAAATGTAAATGCTGCCATTTGCACAGAGAGGGGTTTTTTAAGTTGTTGTTGAGAGGCTGCGCTTAAGAAGGGGCTGGTATTAATCATCCCTACGTCAGGCACGTTTAAAGGGGCACATCAGGCAGGTCCTTGGAGGAGCTGATGGACTGGGGTCTATTCTGCTGGCTGGGGCTTTTTTCAGAGCGGGTATCAAATGGGTCCACGTGGCATGAACAGAACATAGCTCCAGATGGGAGAGCAGTTCCCATCTCTTGCAGAGTAAATCTGCTGTTTGAGACTATATTCTATGACTGAAATTTTATACATATGACTTTGTTGGAGCTGGGATCTCTTCCTTTGAAAATGTGCTACAATAATAATTGCATTTACCAGTTGCCAGTCCTTCTCGCAAAACGTGGTGGTTTTTTAGGTTTTTTTTTTTTGTTCGGATTGTGAAATTAATTGTCTCTAGCTAATATAATTAAAAACAAACACTTCGGATTTCAGCGGAGGGAAAGGGGAAGGGAGAAAGGAGGAAAAAAAAAAGCAGCAAACTGCAGCCCTGATTTTCTATTGACAACGAGAAAGCTCTGCCATCCCTGAACTGTTTAATTATTGAAATGAACTGTAACAGTACACTGGATTGTTGCCGAGGTCACCGAGTAGTACTGGATGTCAAGAGGAAAGCAGCAGCTCCAAGAGCCCTGCAACGCCGCAGGCTCCGGGTGAAATCCCACACACTTTTTCTCAGGCATTCAGGCTCTGATAGGTAGCGCGATAGCGCGGCCGATTCGCTGGTGCTGCAGAGGTCCGACGGTGCTTGCTTGTTTTAAGACGAGCCAAACTATGCTCTGGTGACCACCGTGACGCTGTGATTCCCATGCCCTATCGCATTCCTCTTTCTCAGATCCCAGGCATTTTTTTTTTCCCCTACGTGCAGTCCAGGATGTAGACAAATGAATTCCAAGTGACCTATGTGGGGGTGGACTCTTTGGAAACAAACAACAAAAATAAGATATCTCCTGTCCGCACTTTTTCATTTGCTTGTTCCCTGGATACAGTTTGTTCGTGGCAATGAAATACACATTGTGTCTCTGGAGTTAGATCCAGCAGCAACATCTTTACCACCCCCTAACCTTGGCTTTTTTTTTTTTTTTTTCCTTTTCTTTTCCTGATTTCCTATTTAAGCCTTTACAAAAGACATCTTGTTTAACATTATCTGCTCCTTTGGAAGTCAGTCTGCCCTTTTAAAGTCTATCATATCAAGGCTTGCAATTGATTTAAACAATGTTTTTTTACTGGAAAAACTTTAGGAAACTGGAAGTTTTGTAAAAATACGTATCTGCGCTGGCAGGAGGATCTGCTGGACAAATAATAACTCTGTTTGCAGGGAAAGGGTAAAACTCCTTTTGAATCTTTCATAGAGAAGAAAATCCTGTAGACACAAAAACTGCTAAAAAAGAAATAAAACTGCAGTAGAGGAACAGACAATAAACATTTCAGATTGCTTTATGGCACACTATTACAGGCAACTATCTTGCTTAAGTAGGCATAACATTTTTCACAGTATATATTTAAGGTTTTTTTTATGGGGTGGATTAACAGCAGGGAAACATAGCTCTTAAAGGGAGGGCAGAAATAATTCCTGCCACTCCAGTGGCCTGATAGGTCACAAAAATGTTTTAAAAATGACCGGAAAAATGCACTGCATGGTCAAGCAGGAACAGCTTCCAGCCTACCCTGACGCTGTGGACTGCACACAGAGCCTGTGAACAGCAAAAGCCAGGAGTGAGCCCTGGGATCAGTCCAGCACTGGGGAGGCTGCACTGGTTTCCAGGAGTGGAAGATGCAGCTCTGCAAACTGGTGAAAGCAGCCCTGGAAAGAGGTTCCTGCTGGGAGATCTCGCTCCTCTCCCACCACTGGCACGCCTGGAGCAGCCACGAGCCCGCTGGCAGCAGCCCCTTGCTATCAGAATCAGCCTGCCTTCCTCACCTCAGTCCCTGCCTGGCTTTAGGGTCAGCATCAGGCTGTTTGGGGACACCCCAGCCCCTCCATGGACCTCAGCCATGCTCCAGAGCAGCTCTCAAGGACTGTGAGCCGTGCAGTGACATCCCCTTCCAACGCTGCCAGCTTGAAACAATGGAACAGAGAATAACAGGGAAAGAACAGAACTGTGCTGGATTCCCTTTGGCTTCGTCAAAATTAGTGACGTCCTTCAGTTCTGGGTGCTGCAGAGCTCTCCACGCTGGGCACAGAGCAGAGCCAGCGTGGCAGGATCCTGCCTGGCACAGGGTTCTCTGCACTTCCCCTCTGCCCCTCACTGACACCCCAGGATGATGGGTGGGTTTGCCAGGTCACAGAATCTCAGAAAGGTTTGGGTTGGAAGGAAGCTTAAAGTCCATCCCATTCCACCCCTGCCATGGCAGGGACACCTCCCACTGTCCCAGGGTGCTCCAAGCCCCAATGTCCAGCCTGGCCTTGGGCACTTCCAGGGATCCAGGGGCAGCCACAGCTTCTCTGGGCACCCTGTGCCAGGGCTTCCCCACCCTCACAGGCAGTAATTCCTTTCTAACATCCCATCTAACCCTGTCCTCTCTCAGTTTAAAACCATTCCCCCTTGTCCTATCACTCCATGCCCGTGTGAAAAGCCCTTCTCCAAATATTTAGCTAATTTTTTAGCAGTCCAAAGGAAATGAGAGAAAACTGATTTTTATTATTCCCCGTGGAGTAACAACTTGCCCCGTTCCCCAGTTTGCTTTTACCTCCTTGGAAACACACACTATTTACTCCAGATGCTCCCACCAGTGGCTGGGTCCTCATGGGACCTCCTTCACCTTCCCTGGAATATGCACAGTTCCCACAGAGGCAGAGGAGCTGATCTCTTTGTAAATTATGTGCCCTGAACAAAACAATTTAACATTTCATTCCCCCAGGTAGCCAATGACCACTGTGTGTCTATCTACTTAATTTGACAACTAATCTTTGGAAGGTTAGTAGTCATTTTAGATTAACTTTTTTAATCTTAAAAATTAGTAAGCAACTTCCTTCTGGTTGATTTTTCTTTTTATTTGTTAGTTTTCCCACATATTTCCAGCGGTCATCTCGTCTGCTAAATTCTTTCACCCTTTTCCATGCACCACTGTGAGAATCAGAGGTAGGGGGAGGAGGGAGAGTTGCAAAGAAACTGGAAAACATTTTTAAAGTAGGTAAGATTAAGCATTTGTGCCATAGTTTACAATTATAATAAAATAAATCTAGAAACTATTTCATGTATGAGAGCATGTGCATTAGAAAACATATTTCTGTAACAGATAACCATCTTCTGAACACTAGAATGTTGGTAATTTGTCAGTTTTTCTTTTAATTAAAACTGTGAATATAGTTCATGCTCTGTTTGATTCAGTGTCAACATTTTGGATGGGGGCTAAAACTGATTTCCTCTTAAATCTTTGCATTTCTCAGGACAACTGATGGAGCGTGCCTGAACATTAAGCTCATGAACCCATGAGGTTTGCCTGTTTCAAGATCAGTAAATCAAGAGATATTAGAGCAACAGCCCTGATAAGGCTCAAGACTTCTAACACTTCTGTAAATGCTCTCTTTACCAAAACGGCATCCATTTTTCCTCTCAGACAACCTGTTTTAATTCATTGCATCATTACCAAGCTGGCCCACTGTAAAATGAATTAAAATTATGCTAGTTAGGAATTCAGTTCTGAATATTTTTCTCAATGCAGCCCATGAAATGTTTAAAGTGTTCATTTTTTTTCCCTTAAGAACAAAAAAATCTGTCTAGTGTTTCTGTAAATAATTTTTTTTAATTTACTTTTTTAAATTTTCAGTCTTCCTTTCTGAAAATATGAAATCTTGCATGGTCTGGCTTGGAAGGGACCTTAAAGCCCAACCCCTGCCATGGGCAGGGACAACTTCCACTACTCCAGGCTGCTCCAAGTCCCATCCAAACTGGTCTTGGACACTTCCAGGGATGGGGCAGCCACAGCTTCTCTGGGAACCCTGTGCCAGGGCCTCTCCACCCTCACAGGGATGAATTTCTTCCCTATATCCAACCTAAATTTCTCCTCTTTCAGTTTGAACCCAGCGCTCCTTGTCCTGTCACTACATTCCTGATGAAAAGTCCCTGATCTGAGTGAGTTTGGAGCCCACACAGAGTGGAAATATCCACCACATTCCTTAAAAACACTCCCATCTCACCAGATTCAGCTCCAAGCCCCAGTTCCCTCTACCGTGCCTATTTTAATAAATACTCCTGGCACTCAATAAAATTAAAACATCAGTGAACAAAACAGATCCCTACGAGTTTCTCCCCAGGGATTAGGAATGGAGAGGAAGAACATCTGGTACAGGAGGGTGGTGTTGCTAACCGTGCTCAACTGCCCCACTGATAGGTGAGTATGGCGATAATCTCATTTATCTGCAGTGCACCTGAATGCTCCTTGGCCCAAAGCCTGGGGAAAGCAAAGGAAAAGGCTGAGGAGTGAGAAATCCCACTCAAAAAAAATGGCAACTTTTAGATGTAATCACCATGGCAGTGAGGCACTTGATTCCCCGGGAATTACCTCGAGACAAACACGGTGAGAATGACTTTGGGGAGGATGTGAGGAAAAGCCACACCAGGACAAAGAGGAGCAGATGCATCTTTTGGGCTCGGTGTTCCTCCTGCCTCTAACTTCACATGCCCTTTACACAGCCTTCCACTAATTTTTCGTGCACTGATAATCTATAGAACCTAATTACACCAAGTCTAAAAAAGCTCCTTCTACGAAAGGCATAATGCTGATATCTGAGTCACGAGCACAGTTAATGTAATCTAACACATATTGCGGGAACCTACTGCACACAGATATTACCAATTAGCACATGATTTTAACAATCAACATTCATGCAATTAATAGAACACTTCATATTCCTTGTAATTTTGAGCTCTGCATGAGCATATGTTATCATGACGGAATGTGGGATCATTTATTTATACTGGAAGCAAGGCACCACATAGAAATCAGAGATGCTGAAAGTTACCCTGAAAGTGAAACAGGCTCAGCTTTGCATTGAGGAAAGCATATTATTAGTCTGACGCCTAAAAGCTGAACCTTTACCTTACCTTTTTGTTGATCCTTGCTGCTGGTGAACTTCTGGAGAGGAAACTGTATCCTGATTACAGCTGGCGAGTTCAACAGTCTGTTCCTCTATAAGCACTTCTCTCTAAAATGGAAAACGATTGAAATTGAAAAAATACCATAATCATCACTCAAAAAAGGTAAATAAATATATCTTCCTTAGCTATTTTATATATATATATATATTCGAAGATAACAATAGCTTACCACCTTGTTTTCCATAATATATTTATTATTTTTCTTTAATGTGAACTGGGAAGAATTACTATACCTATAGGACACATGAAGGTTTGAGGCATACAGAGACTCAACTCATATCCCCACAGCATTTAACCACTCACTCACTTTGAATTCCATAGGATTTAGGCATTTGATACCTTTAGGATCCAGTCCTGTCTATTTTCCTGGCAGCAGAGGAAGCAGGGAACCAAATCCCTGTTCCCCAGAGTGGTTCCCAGCCTACCTTTCCGGTCTCTCTCTCCTTCCTCCTTGGTGTTGACATCAGTAGGGAGCAAGGAAACCTTACTTCAATTACTGAAGTCATGGATGTGTTACTGGCTCATTAAGGAGATGAGATGCTCAGTAAAGAAGGTGTTTTTTACACTTAGGCTGCAAGGACTCACCCTGCACTGCTGCAGAGCTGGAGCTGCTGTGTTCCCTGCCTGTCTCTGAGCAGGATAGCATCAGAACCCTGGGACTGTGTGAGCCTTCGCTCCAGAACATCCTCACACCTCCAGCTGCCTGGTGGCAGAGATGTCCCACGCGTGGTTCCTGCCACTGAAGACATTCCTGGAGGCCTTCCCAGGCAAACACACCCTCCAGGAGCTCCTCCTGGCAGCCTGAGCGCACACACATGCTGTGCCAGTGTCCCTCCATCCCAACCTTCCCTTCAGTTCTGGAAGATCTCTCCTCTGAATCTCCTCTCAACAGATTTTGGAGAATGTGACAAGAGTTGCTGTCACCAAGGCGTCCCTTTCCACTTGCAGTGGAAGCTGTCCCCTCTTTGCCTTTCCGCTGGGTGAGGAACAGCTCCTGCTTTGGGATGAGCTCCAAGCATGAGGAGGCTGTTGGTGCAGGGAATTCTCTCCAGCAGCAGGTACCAAAGCAGCTCAGGCTGCAGATGTAAACTCTAAATCATTGTGTCTTTCCCTCTTTCAGGACAAGCTCCTGAGAGAATTTGGTTTACCACACATCTGACGGGTATTTATGAACGGGAGAAAAGCAGCCATTCTCTGGGTATAACCAGATTTCTAAAAGATGTCAGAGGAGTGTTTATGTCTGCCATTGCTGTCGCCCTCATCGAGGGAGCCTTCACAGAAACATCACCTTTTGGGCTGCTGCTGTTTCAAACAAGGACAGATCACAGCAATCTACAGCTGTTCAAGAAAAGAGAGATTTCACCTGTGACTGCTCCTCTCATGTTTATCTCAAGGGTTCTCCAACCCACTATTGGTAAAAAAAAAATGGTGGACCCTCTCTGAAAGTCAGTGTCTGGTGCAATATCCACACTTGGAAGTCAGGATGCAGTTCAGTCAGTCCAGATTTCCATGACGACCAGGGGAGATGCACAGCTACAGACAAATGAGAGGGGGGAGAAAAGGAAGGTCTCAAATTCTGTTTGCCTGAGGTAACTTCAGCGAAGGTAATAGAGCAGCACGAGTGTCACTGGCAGGGAGGTGAACTACCCATAATGGTTTTACACTGGCTAAATACATTAGCAGTGGCCTTCCTGCCAAAAAGAAATCAAGAGATTCTTTTTTCCACCAATATCTTCAGTAAACTTCCATTTTTCTTAGCCATTATTTTTATTGAAGGGTTTACTGCACAAAGATCCAGGGGGAACAGGAAATCACATAATGGTGCAGGTTGGGGAATTCTCTAAAAATACGTAACCATGGCACCCCTGTCATTACCAATCAAGTATTCTTGATAAAAAGTAAAGTAATTAGCCTTTGAGAGGAGCATAAAGCTAATTAAAAATGACAACTTAGTCATCTCAACAAACAACAGCACAGAACCAGTCCAGGGTTCTAACTATAGCACGACGTGATAACCTGACCTGCCACAGCCCTTGCCTTCAACCCTTAAAAGAAACCACAGTTTGTGAGAGTGAAACTTTGATAACTTCTTCCTTTGCTGTAAAATTTAGATTTGTCTCATCTACCATCCAATATTTCTGTTTCTTCTCTGAGTTCCTTCATCTTTTTCTAAGACAGTTTTGCCCAACTCTCACAAATTTTTGTAAGTGAAACGATGGGAATTCGTGCAGCCTCCTAAAAGGAGATGACAAAATGCGAAGCATGAACATATGCATTGTCAAAAAAATTCACAAGTTGCAAATGGGTTTAGTCTCATAACAAAGTTGCTTGCTCAGAATTTATAAATAATAACCAGAAACAAAAAAGAAACCACTGGTCTCTCACTTACAGAGCAACTGGGGTTCTGTCCTCTCGTAGGTGGTAATGACAAGGTTTTAATTCATTTCTGTGGAACAAGAGTGAATATCTCTTCTTTTCTTGCCCTATAAAAATCCTTGAGGAGGACACATTATCAGAAAATTATTACAATTACCACTGTTCTTCTTAGCAGCTGTATTTACTGACATTGCAGGTACTGAAGAAAACAAGTTACTGTATTGCCATGGAATCATAGAATGGTTTGCGTTGGAAGAAACCATGAAGATCATCCAGTCCCACCCCTGCCATGGGCAGGGACACCTCCCACTGTCCCAGGCTGCTCCAAGCCCCATGCAGCCTGGCCTTGGGCACTGCCAGGGATCCAGGGGCAGCCACAGCTTCTCTGGGCACCCTGTGCCAGGGCCTCCCCACCCTCCCAGGGAATAATTCCTTCCCAATATCCCATCCATCGCTACCCTCTGGCAGGGGGAGGCCATTCCCTGGGTCCTGTCCCTCCAACCCTTGTCCCCAGTCCCTCTCCAGCTCTCTTGGAGCCTCTTCAGGCCCCGGAAGGCGCTTTAAGGTTTCCCTTTTCAAATCACCAGATTCTACTAAATATTTCCTAACATAAACATATATATATGTTATATATATACAATTAAAAACACTAACTGCAGCCAGCAACCCGTGGCACTACATTCCTTAGAGCTGAGAGCTCATTTTCATTAAGAATTAGAGTTATAGAATCACAGAATCATTAAGGAACAACCTCTGGGTTCATCAAGTCCAACCATGACTCTAGCAATGCTGAAGTGCCCCAACCCGAGGTGTGTGCACACAACAGGGTCCCCACAAAGTTTTGCTGCAGCTCCTGAGCTTCTACTCATGGGGTTGGATTTAAAAAGGATGGATCAGTGCTGTGATGGGCCAAGCCCAAACACTGGCTCCTCAACAGGTCCTGCTGAGTGATGCTGATACCTCACCACGCTGACAGACCTTCCTCAAGCAGGCAGGAAATACAGATTTGATCCTCAAAACAAGGATTGACTGGAACAGAAAAAGAGGTAGGAGAGATTATGGTTCAGTTTTGAGTATCCCACACTAATCTTTGACTTTAGTTTCAGTTCCTGGTTGCTGGGAAGGTCAGAACAGTGACTTGGGGGAGGCCTGAGGCTGCTGAGACACAACCCATAGGAAGCACCCCGTGAAACAGAGTGATTGCAATGCAACGGAAGAAGTGAAAACTTAAGCTCCTTTGACTTACAGTATATATGAATATATGAGAGGGTAAAATACTTACAGATGTGGATCTAGACCAAATAAAAAGGCCTTGTAGAGACAGGGAAATACACATCCTGTGCTGCACTGCTTCCAGTCCTAGGAAAGCTCGAAGCAGAAATAAAATGTTTGCTTATATTCTGAATAAACGCCGGATGAAAAGAAATTCTGAGCAGCCGTGAATGAGATAAAGACCTTGATCCTGCTCTGTGATGCTTGGTAAGACCCAGCTCAGGAAGGCCAGCTCTGGCTTAGGAAAGGGAGTGTCCCTAAGCCTCCTCCAGAGCCGGTGGAGAGTGGGATCATCCAGCCCCAGTGGGAGTAAGGATAATTCCAACCCATGGATGCAGACCAACATATACAGGCTGAACATCTTAGGCTGGGATCCCAAACCTCCAGATCTGCACCCCTGAATAATTATTCCTACGCCAAACGTAACAACGCTGGACAACCTTCCTGAGCCCTGATTTACGAGCTTCTCATTGAAAACATTTCCAGGGTCAAATTTTCCTCCGGCTGAATTCTGTATCGCGAATTCGGCGCAGTTTTGGGTTATTCCAGTTTGCTTTTTCAATTCTTTAAAGTATTTTTCTCAAACCTGTTTGTAAAGACTTGTGTCTAAAAAAGTTTTTAAAGGCCCTAAAGGAAACGCAGTTTCTTTTCCTACGCCTAGAGGACAAGCAGGTGTTTTGCTCTCAGACTCTTACGTGTTACAGGACATCAGGGGAGATAAGAGAAGTGCTGCTTTTCTCTTCCTTTTCTGCTTTCCCCAAGCGAAAATTAAAGTTTTATGGGGATGAGGTAGTAATCTGCAACACCTGCAAGGAGCAGGCATCTACTTGATCTTTTGACATGCCATTTCCTTATGGAGGGATGGTGGGGATGGAAATGAGGTATTTGTCCAGTAAAGAAAGCAGAAAAGAGTGAAATCTCCACTTGTACCTCTCTTCAGACCTACAAGCTCTTAATTCCAAGTTTAACCTGGAGAAAGGAATGGAAAAAATACTCTGTAAGGAACAAGGCTGTGTTGGCAGCAGAGTGGATTCATTGATCTAATAGTTCTTTTTCCTGCTCTGATTTCTTTGATACTATTTATAAAGAAGAAGGAAAAATGATGGACCACTCCAAACAAATTGTTACCATAAACCAACAGCAAACATCAGAATTGGCCCTTTAAGGGTTGTGTGGAGAGAGGGAGAGGACTAATACCGCACCTTTCCTGCTCCTGGGCTATGTTTATCTCCCATATTTATTTAAAAGCAAATCAAAATACTTTTAACCAAGTCGGCTGGTTCCAAATTTAGGAACAATTGAACAAAGAGGAATCTGCTAATTCCAGATGGAGTGCATATAGTCCCTTGGCACTTATTACTTACCAAATGTTTCAGAAAGCAAACACATGACCTAAAAGATTTCGTGAGTGTGGGGTCCTCAAAAAGCTTTTAACAAGTCATGGATTTCCAACCGTATTTACTTTACCCACACACAAAACCCCACTTCGTTTTCCTTTTGGGTTTTTTTTTAGGCAGACAATGCTGCCTTTAAAGACTATTTATGGATGATTCAGTTATCCCAGAAGGGCAGGAGCTCTAAAGGTGTCTCCTTTGAAAGGCTTCAGCTGTGGAGCATCTGCTGCCTGCCAGGGCCACCTTCCCCGGCGGGCGCAGGTGTTCTGCTAAAGTGGGATCCTCCTGCCCAGCGCTGCAGGAAATGGGCACCCACAGCTGGTTTCTCATCTCAAAGAGATGCAAAATATTTTTCTGTTGTGGGTTGGTTAGTTTTTTTTTTCTTTTAAATCCGCTCCTTTCCACACCAAAGTTGTCCCCCAACATCCTGCAAGGGAGTGCCAAGCCACCACTGTGACACATCTCTAGGCAAATTAATGGAGATTATTTTTGTGTGCATTTTGTATTCATTGCTGAGGTGTTTTAAATTAATTTCGTAGGAAAATGAGTCTAATGAATGCAACTTGGAATTTTTTAGGGAGTATCATATTCCATCATTTTAATTGTTTCCTCCCCAAATTAAATACTTCGGGGGAAGAATAAAGTAGAAATTTTTGATTTTTGAGGCAGTTTGATGAAAGTCAGTGATTTTTCAGCCGCTCTCCCATCCCAGCAGCACAGAGGTGGCAGTGATATTGCCATCTGCGCCTTTCCCAAGCCTCTGGAGACATCAGCACGGGTAGGTCCTTGTAGGCAAAAATCCCACCTGGGTGATGGCTTTGGGAGATCTTCACTAAACCTCTTCAATCTGAGAGGATGAAAAGGTTTCACTTCTCTTCTAGGTGACAATTTTCACAACACAGACTACAAAAACTTCAAGATTTCTGCTGTTCATACTTTTCTGCTGGAGGCATGAGTCTGGTCCTGCAAAAGAGACAGAGAAAAATACTTAATAAACATTTAATTCTCAATTGAGGTGATTTTTTTTTCCTATTCTTGCTTTCAACATTCTAACATGTCTTTTCTTAAAAATCAAGCTGCTTCCATGGTTCTCAATGGAAAAAAAATCTAAAAGCAGTGAGTTGTGGCTAAAAGAGACCAAAAAGAGAAATAACTTTTCATGATAGTATAAACAGGTAAATGTAATTTAGTCTTGACTTTTTGGTGAGTTATACCTCTTCCCTTTAAGCTTTTAATTATTTTTTTCCCCACCAGCTCTTATTTTAACAACCTTCCTTCCAGTTATGCTGCAACCTGTTCCTTTGGTTGTCATTTTTTTGGTTCTATGGTTGTCACTTTTTCACAGCCACAGACTCAGCCCAGAAACAAACTGAGGGCAAAAATTGTTATTTGAATTGAGTATCTACAAGGTGAAACTTATCTGCTGACAAAGACTCTCTTTGTTCAGTGACTCCTCTCTCACTGTGTGCACTGTGATTGTCCCCAAAGTTCTCCTGCTGCCGGCGTTTCCCTGCAAATCCTTAAGCTGCACCAGCAAACTCAGCCGAACACGATATTTTACATTTTTAACTCAAATGCTTTTTGTTTTTATTTTAATGAATCCCCTAACTCCAAGTTTAATTAAACTCATGTTTTTTAATTAATTACCAACAAATGCAAATAAGGCAAACTACACAAAAATGTATTCACCGTTCCCTGATAGATACGTGGGTGAGACTTTTAATCCTGGAGTGTCAGGATTTAAAAATCCGAAAGTCTTGAGGGTTACAACCCAAAAATTCTTTTCATTTGGGGCTTTTTGAGAATATCTTAGTGGTGTATGACAGGGAACTCGTCTGCTTAAAGGAGCAGAAAGCAAACTCCAGGTTCTTTAGCTTTACCCGTGTTATTCTTGCTGAACAACAGTGACACTCAGGAGATTCAGGCCTGTTCATACATTATTATGAGAAAAAAATAAAGTAGAATACAAGAATTTCATAAAATCGCAGTTCCGTTAACTTCCCTAAATGCTGACAAATGTGGATTTGTGAAATGCTCCCTCTGGTTGCTCAAGTGCAGCTAAAACAGAAATCCTAAATGAAACACATAAGAAAGAGTTCAAGCATCAAACTCAAAAGCTCTGAAGCCCAGGAACCCCAAATTTAAGACAAGTAATATAATCATGCTTAAAAATTAGAAACTCTCTCCTGTGAGGACAAAACACAGTTGAATTACTTTTTTTAACTACCGGAGTATTATTCTCAGGAGCAAATATTTCAAGATCTTCTGAAATATTACTCTGAAGAGTTGCTTAGAAATTTCTTCACTTCCCTGATCACTTCTTTCAACCTAAACCCTGCAAAAGCAGCCTGTCTCTACAACGTGGGATTATTTAAACCATTAAAGCAAGCAGGAATATTTGTTTCTGGTCCCTTTCTAGGCCTGACACGGATGAATTTGGCTGTGTCCACATTCTGGTTCAGCTCGATCTCACAGTCCCAGGATGAGCTGAATCCACACACAGAGGTCTCAAGTTTGCTTAAAGCCTGAGCCCAGTGCTTGAGCTCTGGCCCTCCTGGCTCCCAGCCCAGAGTCCTGGCCCTCTACACCCTGGACACGAAGCAAAGCCAGCACTCAGAAAGTTCCCTGGACACTGTATTTTCCCATCAGTCAGCAGGTAAGAGGTTTTTTTCCTACTTGGCAAAGGTTTTTCTTACTTGCAGCAGAACCAAACACCTATGGAAAACGCATTCTGCAAGTGTTTGCAAGCATTCTTGTTTTCACTTTTCTTTATAGCCATTTTTAGATTATATTTGGAGTTTTGTACATCTCTATATTTGTATATTTTATATATTTTCATGAATTTTGTATTTTTTACACACATACACAGCTCTCTATGTACACATCCATCTTCTACATCTCCCCATCCAAAAGAACGGGCAGATTTCTCATTTGCTGTGGGTTGGAAAGAAGAGATCAAAGAACAGACACTAAACCACCTTTATCTCCACAAAGAGGTTTTCTGCCCCGTAAGATGCAAACTGTGAATGCACAAATTTGTGGTGCTTCTTTTCCCACCAAAAGGGCAAAAAAAAAAAAAAAATCAACTTAAAAAAGAAATGAACAGCTTTGAGACCTGCCTATACAGATAATTTCTGGGCTGGTGGGAGTTTTTCCAGCTCTCCGTCCCTCCGTTTGCCCAGAAGAAATACAGGAATAAGCTGCCCCTAATGTTCTTATGCAAAAATTTAATTATGTTTAGCTTATCTAATTGATGTGTTTTGAGGAGCCTGGCTAAAAGATGTCATATGTGCAAAGCTATTTGTTGTGTTTAAAGATATTTGTG
The DNA here is from genome assembly GCA_013400735.1 of Pomatostomus ruficeps. Taxonomy (NCBI): domain Eukaryota; kingdom Metazoa; phylum Chordata; class Aves; order Passeriformes; family Timaliidae; genus Pomatostomus; species Pomatostomus ruficeps. Next base: position 11,688 of record VYZT01042231.1, on the reverse strand, counting down.
CTCCCGTCCTTGGGAAAATTCCTCACGTTCCCTGTCCTGCTGCACTTAGAACTGATCCTATCTTGATTGTGTTCCAGTGTCAAAAATAATCAGGAATAGGCAAGATAAAGCACAAGAGTGCTCTGTGGAAGGCTGTGAATCCAGTGGCTCCTCCTTCCCCTCCTTGTCCAGTCTAAACACATGCAATCCCTTGGAAATAATAAATAAATAATTAAACCAGCGGGGCAACGTCCACTCGTCTCCTGAACAGTTCCTGTAACACGATAGTCCATAGGCAGCCATGCAAGATTTATCATCAGAACTCCAAGCCTTGAGAAAGTCCTTAAAATATCCCACACCTGCCCAGACAGCTCTTCCCAAAAAATGAGGAAATAAAGATATTCCCTCTTTTGCCTTTTCCCGGTTTCCTTCCAGCCCACAGGTTGGCGAGAGGCGCTGGGACCGTCGAAAGCGACTTCAGCAAAAAGGGGTTTTCCTTCCTTAAGAAATATTGCAAACAGAAGATTCCCATGTTTGAAAGGTCAGAGGAAAAAAACATAATGCACTCATGAAGAGACAACCTCATTAATCCTGTTGTTCTTGGCCCAGTCAATAGAAGAAACATAAATGCTGTCAACACTGCGCTGCTAGATAAAGGATAAAAAGTGGGAATGAAATGTTTTACTGCAAGGACTGCTCTTATGGTTTGAGAACATTTCTGGAAATAACCTGAGCTGAGAAAATGTTCCCTAGGAGGAATACATTCTGTGGGAAACTGCGTGGAAGATAAAGTTTGGTCAGTGACCTTCTCACTATCCTCTAATCACACAGCACACACAGCTCCAAAGAGAAAAAAAAGGGATACTGCACAGCTAGAGACACTTTACCTTCCCCACATTACACGAATTGAAGTGGAAAACACAAGAGTGTCATAAATCTCTATTTCATGCTTTCGGATACTGCAGTGAAATAATAATCTACTGTAACTCACCGGGAAAAAAAATGTGATTTTGGTTTAGGGCACTGTAATAACACCAACTGTGATACACCTTCAGTGAGCATAAAAACAAATGACTGGAAGTTGCTAAAAGGGGAACTTGCCTTTTCCTCTGTGCAGCATCAGGAATGGGGAAAAAGCCTCACATTTCTCATCCAAAAGCGGGAATGACAGAGAGGGGGAAGGCGCGAGGCGAGACCTCTCCTATGCAGGCAGCTCGCAGGGATGAGACAGAAAAGCTCCGTTTAAACACTCACCCGTTAATGCAGCAGCGTTCAGACACTGTATCTGTACAGACAGGGAGAGTAAATATTGGCTTATGTGGTTACTCCTGGGAAGATTAGGGAGACATCAAATATGGATGTCCCCAGCGCTCCACACATAGGGACGGTATTGGAAAACTCCCACCTTTAGATATTCACAGGGAATATCGCTTTTCCCCTTCTTTTTTATTCTTTATTTGTCCTTTGAAACCAGAATTACTGTAATTACTGTCTCTAAAAGGTGGTTATTTGAAGACTGGTGTTACACGCACAGAAATGTCAGAGCTTTTTTGGTTTCTGCAGCACGAATCTCGGGAATGCAGTGTGATCTTCCTGAAATGGCATTGCTGGGGTAATGCCACAGCACAGAAGTTGGGTAAATATTTTCCTTGTGCTCATCAGTTGCTGGCTGTTGACAAATGCACTACCTAGAGCAGTAATGCAGGGTAATGATGTCATTACTGGGGGATAAACACCGTGGCTGCCGTGCGTGCCTATAGCGCTGGCAAAACAGAGCTGAGGGTGAACTCCTTTGTGTACTCCACATCTTTCAAATATTTCACTAATCACCATAGAAATAATTGCAGGAGGGATTGGTTAGCTAATTCAGACTACTCGAGTTCAAAATTACCCTTTTTTTGGAAGAATCCTTAAGGAGAGTGGAGTGGACGGAATGAAATATCTCTGTGTCTTCTCCCTCGCTGGTTTGCAATGGGACATGAAACAGCGAGGGTGCAATCAGATATTCTCTGATTTTACTTCCATCCATCTGGAACCAAGAACTACCAGAAGTCTGACAAGACAGCCTGATCTCCAGCCAGATTTCTAGAAATGTTAAGAGTTCCTTATTCAAAAAAGCACCTTCACGACTCCTTAACTACCAGGAAGAGAACCTCGGGTGTCTCATCAGCCACTGCAATTACTCCTGGAAAATGACAAAAAAGTGCCCTGCAGAACTCTCCTGTTGCCAAACCTGTGTGTGTCTGTATGGACATAACCCTGCATCATCAAATCACAGAGATACATCATCCTTGGACACGATAATACTGGTAACTACAGATCAGGAATAAAAGCTTTTGGAAAACCTTCAGGAGGTGGACGGAAAGGAACAGCATTGTAACAGATATTCTCTTGAGGGCTTTGTTCAAAATAAATTTCTGTATTTAAATGTGTTAATTTATATATTTGGTTCTTCCGTTTGCTTAGGTGTTCACTTGGAGCTTTCCAAGTGCAAAACAGGAATATCTTGGAGACTCCCAGAGGATGGAGGAGCATTTCCAGTGCTTTGGTCAGGCACCTATCAGCTGCAAAAGGAGCTCAGGACCACACAGGACCTGCAGAGGCTTTCGGGGGTGGTTTATGGCAATAACAGAGAGTCACCAGCAGAATTTTCTTGCTCCATTTTGTGCAGTGTAACTTAATGGCATTATCGACATCTTCTGTGATATACATCCTGTGATCAGTGCAATTACTGCATGTCATCACCACTGTAAATTTACCCAGCCTGAAACCATTTTAAACTTAAACTGCATACTTAAGAACTACTATCCACCTCCTCTTTGTAAATTAGCTGTATGATTTATCTGTGGGAACCATTTCAAAAAGTATACATTCAGAAATACATATACCACATGATGTCTTTTCCATATGGCATCTCATAATTATTTTGCTGTGTGTGAACATGATGAAAACAGTTTCATAATTCTCTAAGGGTTAGGGTAAATTATTTCAATTAGACATATTTCAGAGCAAACATTACCTTAGGGTTTATTAATAATAGTACCTGAGAAGGAACAGCTGCCTTTTAAGCAGCAAGAGCTGTCAACTTCTCACTGCCCCCCTGTAGCACCCCTTTTGTGACTCTAAAAAAATGGTAGATTTTCTCATGCTTTACCTAAACAGAGAACTTGGCAGCAGAGACCTGGTTGTAATCCTCAGCAAGGGAGCTGGTGGGTGGATTTTTTTCTCTATAAACTCTTGTATAAACCACACCAGTCTCCTGGTATTTATTTTGTGTAATGTTGGAAATCATACACAGATCCAACAGGCCATGTAAAGGAGTTTTGTAACTTCCTGAAACCCTTTCAGGCAAAATCTTTTCTCCAACAGCAGTCCCAGGTTGTCAGGATAATATCATCATTTTTTTAAGGGCAAGGTTCCTCAACTATTTGTAATAGGATAGCTCTGAAAAGATGAAATGCAAATCTAAATTAGATCAGCTAATTATTAGGAATTGCTTTTGGAATTATTAAAAAGAAAATTAGCTCCATTGTCAGAGAATATGGACTGTTTTGCAAGCACAGGGCTTACAGGCAGCTTGCCTTGCAGTTTTCTGTGCTGTGTTCCTCATTCAGCCGGTTTTATCTATTAAAACTGTGAAATGATGTGCATTGATTTTGAATCACCAGTTGGGTGGGGATACCCCTCTGCTCAGGTCACACCTGCTTTGACTCTCCACACAAGTACATCTGTCCCTTTGCAAGGAATATGTTAACACAAAAATGCCCAGGAATCCATGTAAACCCCTAAATCTGAAGGGGAAGTGTGCTGAGAGGCAGCCAAGGAACAGGCACGGAAAATCCCTGCCTCTCTCTGCAGAGGGTGAGTGAGCTGACCCTGAATGCACAGTCACTGAAGCTGGGTTGAAAAAAGGGACAGAGTTAGGGCTGTTGGCTAATAAATAATGCAGGTACAATCTCACAGAGGGCTGGTGTGACTGAGCACTTGTTACAACCTGTGGGCTGCAGGAAAAGTGTTGTGGAGCTGTAGTTCTCAGTCAGGAGTGGGAGGTGAGGGCATCAGCCCTCCTCCCAGTCCTGCTTATCCCAGCCTCATGCATGGAAAAGGGATGAAAGCACCCAGGGTGGGAAAAGCAGAAATTTAAACTGAAATGCCTCTAGTAAGAGTAAAACTTACTGAGTTTTAAAATTAGTGTGTTGAGAAATCAGCTCTCACTTTGGCTGCTAAGCTTTGATCCAGCAATCCTTGTGTGCCTGTGGAGAGGGGGATTCTCAGCCTTTTAGTTTACCAATTCCACCACAAATATATACATACCTGCCCAAAAATAGCACAAAAAGAGAGAAAGGGGATGTACTTGCATGCAGAACTGCAGGTATTGCACAGAGTCACAGAAAGGTTTGGGTTGGGACATTAAAGCCCATCCAGTCCCACCCCTGCCATGGGCAGGGACACCTCCCACTGTCCCAGGGTGCTCCAAGCCCCATCCAACCTGGCCTTGGACACTTCCATGGATGTGCAAACCCATGAAAGCCAATACCAGACTCTCCAAAACACTCAGTTATCTCCCGGCCAAACACGACTCTTCCATGACACCATTACCATCCTTTAATCTTTTCATCTCAGCCACAAGAGGAAAAAAGCATCTCCAAAGAGGAAAAAAAAAAAAAATTGATAGGTGAAAGGCATTCAAGCTATAAAATATTTCCTTTTGAGTCAGGTCCTAGTATTTCTGCCTGGCTCAGGTTCAGGAAGCTCTCTAACTTTGTGGACTGATTTCCAAAGGCCCCTTGCCTGTGTCTTTGCCCAGGAATATATTTAGCTTTGAAATTGCCACTTTAAATAGGAGAGAAGCCATTTGCTCCTCTGTCATCTCTGGTGTAGTGAAGCCTGTGGATTTCCACAGAGGTTTTTGCCTGTCCCTTCTCCAGGAGGAGCCCAGGCAGGTCCCAGCCCCACAAGGACCTTCAGCACTGAGTGTTCCCTACTCAAATATTCTGGGGCAGACTTTTTTTCTGTGTCCTTCTCCAGTGTGTAGAAACCCATGCAAAGTGAAGGAATGAGAGCTCGGAGATATCTTTAATAATTTGAATAAACAAGCTTTTGTCTAATGTTTAGACTTTGAAACTGTTATTTCATTTTGGGAAGTTTATATTCCCAATCATGGAAACTTCTAATCTCCTTCTCCCTGTCATTCAAGGAGGGGACTGACCTCTGACCTTTGCTTTCCTCTCTACTTAATTCCTTTATTTGTTCTCCTTCGCTCACTCCATAACCAGACAATCTGTGCTACAGTTCAAATGCTGCTATACTTTTCAAAATCCCACACTTCTCTGAGCTCAATTCTTTTTGGGCAACTCTCCTGAAGCAATGAAGCTTTCACACTGGCCCTGCCTGCCAGACCTTTTCTTCCTTCACCATTTGCCAATTCATTGGCTTATTTCAATCCAATTTAATAGAGAGGTAGAAGCCCTGAAGATAATTAAATTCCTGTAACTTCGGCAAACATTGGCAGCTGGAGACAGGTAGGGGATTGAACAGAGAGCCTCTGTTGTAGCAAAAACCGCAGTAATGGGTTTAGTTTGGATATTGGGAAAAATTTCTTCACCAAAAGGGTTGTCCAGGGCAGTGGTGGAGTCCCCATCCCTGGAGGGATTTAACAGCCATGTGGGTGTGGCACTTGGGGACATGGGTTTGTGGTGGCCTTGGTAGGCCTGGGAAATGGTTGGGCTCAATCATCTCAGAGAAATTTTCCAACCTAAGCATTTCTAGGACACTCCACAGAAACATTTCTGCTGACCTGGGCTCAGCCAAGAGACAAATGTGAGACAGCACCTTGGGGGAAACTGAGGCACTATAACAAAGGATGGCCATATTCAGATCCTTCGTATCAAACGATGAAGGATCCAAACACTGAATCTGCAGTGGCAACGAGACTTCAGGAATTCTGCAGCTCAGGGTACAATGTTAACTCCCTCCTTTCCACAAGGGCTGATTCTCAAGTCCCAGTTTCACGCAATTCCTGCAGAAGTGTGTAAGAACTGATGTGATACCTGCTACCCAGGGAGGAGAATCTTATTCCAGATTCAGCATCTATGAATAAAATGTTGCCCTCAGCCTGCATTTTTTTTGAATCTGAAAGATAATGACAGCACCACAGCGAGTATTTGTATTGTTATTTGTCTTTGCAACCACTTCTGGCATATGACAAGGCTCGTGCTACTCTCATACCTGTTCACAACATCATTGCATGGGTGACTTGGGCATAAACTCGTGCTCAACACTTGCACACTATCCTTTATTAGCAACAATGGGTCTCGGCTGGGAGTCAGGAGACAGACTTCCATCTGTTAGCGAAAGGTTGTGGGACTGTGGAAAGTTATCTTTTTTTTTTTTTTTTTACTTGTCTATCCTTTTTTTTTCCTCTCCCACACTTTGCCTTTTTTCATTAGCTGGAGCTAAAAGTCCTTGAGCAGAAAGGCCTCTTTTTGCACCAGATGTTTGCATGAGCCTAACACATTGGGAGCATTTCTTAGTTCAGGTCCAGATGGGCTATTGCAAAGAAGATAATAACAAGCCTAGCAAATACTGATGTTCTTATATCTATATGACAACATCACCTCTGAAATGGGAACACTTGTCTGTGTACATTATGAGAGAACATTTTTACTTGCATATTTAGCTGTAACAGCCCCACTGAAGTGCAAACATAAGATCTTAAAAGTACCTCCATCAAAATTAATGGACAGCCTGACAGAGATCAAACTTGTTTTCTGCAAAGAGATTAATAATCTTATGGCATCTGAGATTTTGTCATGCCTGTCTTGTTTCTGTTTCTCTGGCTCTGAGAGAAAGGCTGGACCTCTCCTGGATGTTGCCTACCACCCACGAGCCTGGCTCAAGACCCATCTATAAATTTCATTTGCCTTTTGAAGAGACGAAATTTTCCTTGACGAAGGTGATTATCAGGTATTAAAGGCTAATCTTTTAATAAATTTGTGAATTAGTAAGCTTATTTCTTAACTAGTCAAAAGCAAATCCCTCTTGCTCATACCTTGTTATGCTGGCATCGCGTGCTATCCTATCGCTGGAATTTAATCATTTGTCAGGGTAAAAAAATCCCTAGCAGAGATATTTGCTCACTGAAAGGAGCCAGGGTGGCCAGGTTACTCCCTATAACGTAAGGGGTTTTTTTTCAGATTTATTTTTTTAAATTTAATCCCAACGGGCTTTTATTTTGTGTCAATTTGTACAATAAAGTTCTCTTTTATGAGACTGACTTTGCTCATGTGTTGTTAGCGCACTTAATTAAACTCTGAAATGCTCAATTCTTTCTGGGGCCCTAATTCTGTTCTATACAAACAGTGCTATGTGCCCTCGACGAGGGAAAGTCGGTGTAATTCGACACAAATTTCAAAGACCTCCCCAAAGCGTTTCTTTCTGTGTTGGGAAAAGGAGAGAGGAGGGAAAGAGTCGAATCCTGGCTTTGGAATTGCCCCCGTTTTGAGGGTGAGGCCCATCTGAAATGCTTGGACCCACTTCTGATACCCCTGCAGCCTGGAAGCGCGGCTTGACTCAGGTCCAGCTGTACCCAAAAGCAGGGATAAATTATGCATGTGAGGGGCTGCAGCAGCCTTCACATTAATTATTGATCCGCTGGTCCCGTGCCACACCGCGAGCCCGAGCATCTCCAGATCCACCTGGCTGCTCCGCGGTGACGGCCGCTCCCCCAGGACAAAGCCTCCTGCCTCAAATAGGTGGCTCCAGAGCAAATTTCCTGAGTGTAATTTATTCCACGCCCTCGCTGGCATAACAAGTGTTCCTGGCCTCTGCGGATGTGTATTCGAGAGGGAGCTGTCTGTCTACATTGGATTTTACATTTTCTTCTGCTGGTTCAGGGATCCATGAGCAAAACCCGGCACCCAGGGATGTCCAAGAGGATTGTGAATTCATAAACAATAAATGGATTACAATCAGACATACCTTAACGGTTTAATCTCTGGCTGATAGGGTTGGGATGAGTGCTTTTGGGTGGCTCTGTGTCATAGATTTATTCACCTGTGTTCATATTTTGCTTGACCATTTTTGAACAGAAGGGTTGTGTGGGGATGAGTGAACAAAAAGCCTCCTCAGAGGGTGTCCACCTGCACTCTACCATTGCTGGCCTGGCAGGAGAGATCCCTTTCAGCCAGCTGGAGCACTGGAAACACCTTTTTCAAAGGAGGCATTTGGGCACATCACCCAACAAGAGTAAGGAAAAACCTCTTTTTAATCCCACCACAGCACTTCCTGACCTCGGCCTCCTGCAGTGGGAGCCACATCTCAGAAATGCACTGTAGCCTAGGAGACAGATCACACCCTTGCAAACCTTCCTTCCCACATCTTTCCCCCAGCCTCCAACATCAAGTGGCCATTTTTTGATCTGGAGGAATTTCTGGAGCCACAAAGCATCTCTGACCTCTATGGGCACCGCTGCCCCAAGGGAAGGGCAAACTGCACCCAATGTGACTCAAAAAAATCTCCTTCCTGAGCTCTCCCTGCCATCCCGCAGTAGCTCTCCTACCTCCAGACACAGGTCCTCGAGGTCTATCAGAAGATTGGAAGCAGATGTCTTCTCCAGCCCACTTGCTTGTCTCATCCACTTGTCAATGCTCCTCGCAAAGGTGCTGACGTTTGTTTGAGACATCAAAGCTGTAGGACTGAATCAGACCTGTGAAGTATACAAATAACTGTGAGTGTTAAGTAATTTCCCTGACATGAAATAACATTTTTCCCCCAGCGTTCCAGCATTACATCCAAATTTCTAAGTTATAGTGAGTCATCAAAACCATTTCCAATTATTTTCTTATTAGATGTTCCAAACAAGAATCTGAGCAGCCTGACCATGTAAGAAAGGCTGGAAGGGTTAAAGTTGGGAACTTAATAGCCTACTTTAGTTAAACATTTCCAGTTAAGTCACATATTGAAGTTTTTCCACATCTGAAAACATAGAATCTTTCTGAAAATTCCTTAGCGAAGGTTTAGTGTGGCATGCCCATTGACTTGGTATTCCAACCAGATGGAAAACTCTTACAGGTTCAGCCTTTACTATTATATTTCCCTTTTTATTTTCTTTCTAATTGCAACAAAGCCAAGAAGGCGCAAAGTTGGAGAAAACAATGCAATTTTAAAAAATTGGAAAATCATCCCTGCTTATTATTTTCACAGGAAGATTTGGGTTTAACTCTTGGGAGGAGACTCAGCTCAGCTGACATTTTCACACAACCAGTACATCCTCTCCTATCTGCTGCACCGAGCTGGGTTCAAAATAGCTGAATAGCAATAATACCAGGCCAGTTGTGGATCTGACATTCAGAATTAAGCAGATGGCAAGCACAAAAATACAGTCTGGGTTAAATACTGACCACATTTGCCAGAAGCACAGACAGAGAAACCCCAGCCACATCCAGATCACAGGCAGAGCACATCCAGATCCACCAAAACAGCGAGAGCAGAATTCAGTATAAATTATTCTGTGCTAATAGTACATGGACATCTGACAGTATTTTTCTTTTTGTGCTCTTCTTCTTTTTTTTTTCCTTCCCTTCAGAAGGATGGAATTTCGCTCTGTGCCGGACACTTTGGCCAAGAGCTTTCTCCCAAATGGCTGCAATCCCCTTTCTGATGTGAGTGCCTAACACCAGTCTCCTGCCACTCCATCCAGCCACGCTGCCCCCGCGGCGCTGCTGGGTAGGAGGTGATATTTAAAGCCATGCCAATGGAACACAACAGGGGATAGGCAGAGCACAGGCAACAGAAGGAGGATTTTGCAAGAGCTCGCTAGGTCACGTTAAACTCCTTCTCTGGCCACATCCAGTGTCCAGCCCGTATGGCTGAAGATCTTTGCTGGAAAGCCTTTGTTATTTATTTGGAAATTTACTGTGGCTGTGGCTTAACTCTGTGTTTTGGAGCTGTTCTTTAATTGATATCATGCACTTCATCCTCCATAAACAACAATCAGAGGAGGACAGGGAGGCAGGTGATCAATACCAGTGGATGACCCGGTCTCTATAGGAATGTTCCTTATACATCAAAGATTTCTGCTGAAGAAGAGAAAACAAGTGCATAAGAGCTGCATTTATGAGGTTAAGAGACTCCTACCTTTGGCTGAGCATCAGTAAAAGCCTCGCAGAGAAACTTCTTTTGTTTCTGGCACAAATAAATATTTATTATTGCACTGGGGAAAAAAGTACTCTCACAAAGCCTAACTATTTTAATAAAAAATTTAATGTGTTTATTTCTTCCAGACAGGAGATAAAAAGCTGTCAGAGAAATAATGGTTTAAATTACAGTGAGATGTTTCCTTGCCTGATCTTTCTCTTTCTTCCTTCCCAAAAATCTACGTGGCACGCTCAGAAATTTTATTTTTAGTAAGAAATGTCAAGGAAACATTTTATGCTAGTAGCTGCTCTCTATTAATTCTTTTGTTATTAAACGTGGGAACATTAATTACCATTAATCACTTTGGCTCTAGTATAGATTTCCCACAATAATTTCTTTAAACACATACACAAACCCTATAATCTAATCAAGTAATTTTCTTCTACCTACTCGGAAGGGAGAAAAAAAGCAAGACTGTTATTGTTATTTCTACTTTTTTAATTCTGAGAAGGAGGAGGAGAAATTGGCAATGGGACCTCTAAAAGAACAGAGAAAAAAACCAATAACTATTTCTACAGACAGTGCATGTACTACTCAATAATAATCATGCCTATAAGAGGTAAAATACCTTAATAAAATGTAAAGAAATTCAGTGAGGAAGAGATTTGTGCAGCTCTGAGTCATCAAGGAAATATATTGCTCTGCAAAAGCAAAGATAATAATGAAACTTTGTTTTTCCTTGAGAAAATAAAAAGTAATACCTAAATTAATTCAGCAGCAATTTAGCACGGTGCTTCCTAATGTAGCTGTGATGCAGCCCAAATTTCCAGTGCTGGCAATAAAAGTTTGCATTTAGTGATATAAACATAAGTTTATCAAGATGAAAAGAAATGTAAAGTCACAAATAGTGGTTGCTGCTGTCAAGGTAGTCACGGGAGCTCTGTTGTTTTTCACAGGGTAACACTGGGTGGCTGAACCCTTTTCAAACCTGCCATCACCAGATCCCCTGATTTTCCTACTGGCAGGTGCATTCTTTAAACCCCAGCGGGTAACTCTGCACAATAACGTTGTCATTACTCCTTGGAAGCCCTAATTTGAATAAACACGATGAATGAATACTTTGCACTTCTCAGAACAAACAAGCTGCAAGCTCCATCTTAAGCACAGAAGCCACCGTGTGACTGATTAAGTATGGATGCTGCTTGCCAAATCTCACTTTCACTTTTAAACTTACAATTGTTCTCAGAGGGAAGGTAAAATAATGAACAGTTAAAGCCATTTACCTCAAATATTGATTTACAACTGGAGGCCTCACATGAATAGGTGTCTTGGCCACTTTGGGCCTTTACCACTAATCAAGGTCTGTGCAGGCACAGGAGAATAATTCCATGAGGATTCCCTTCACTGGAACGTGATCCACAGATTGCTCTTCAAAGTCCAGGGTCATTAATTCAAAATCCAGCTGAAATCCGGCTGAATAGTGCAGCCACATTCCAGCAGCTCCTGAAGCCCTCTCACCTCATGTTAAACTCTTCAGTTCATCCTCACGCAAGTTTAACAAACAGGTTTGAA
>VYZT01042229.1:125606-143959 GCA_013400735.1 Pomatostomus ruficeps | reverse complement strand
CTGGTTGGGTCACTGCTACAATGCTGTTTTACCTGTAGAAAGAGTGGCAGGGGAAGGGAAGGGGATAAGCTGGCTAACCAGTAATGTTAACTATGTATAGAACACTACTTTACAAGGTTATATGGGCTAGCTCCTTGTGATATCACAATAGACAGACTCATGAAATTATCTTTATGAAGATTAAAAATGTGAGTGGCTAGGCTACAGGCTTCTCTTTCCAGATGAAGAGCAGACCTTAGAGTTGCCATAAGCTTTCCACAATAAATATTGTAAGTTCTAAAACAACTCCTTCCAAGAACAAAGATTTGAACTACCAGCTTTGCATTAAAGCCTATTTCTTGACCTCTTCAGAGCACTCCCTCCTCCCTGCATAACAATTCATACCAAATACTGATGGATATTCAATATTAAACAACTAATTAAAATTTTTGCTGTTTTCATTGCTTTGAACAAGAAGCTGGTTTGGGCATCTTCAGGTCTTCATACAAATTGTACGTCTGCAGGTCTCATTCCTAAACTCAATTAATAGTTATTATTATTTATGACTGTACTGCATACTAGTCCAAGCTTTAAATTGGTCTTCTAAAAAGAGAGCCTGTGGCTGTGTTCTTGGACTTTTTTTCCTTCATCTTTTTTCTTTTCTGAAATAACATTGTTAGTTCAATCTTGTAGCTTGTTTTTATATGACTAGTGCTTTGTCTTTGTCTTTGTCTTTTTCTCCCTTTTACCCTTCTGACATTTTTAATTTTAAACTGCTCCAACCTACCTTCATTCTGATTTCTTACTCATGGATGCTTCAAGGACTCACATTGCTGATCGTCATCCTTCCATTCTCATTAGTCCAGACCTTAATTTTATTTCAAAGGTCATACAGTCTGTAAGTCCAGTGAGCACAGTAACTGGCTTGTGTTCATACACACACATCTTTCTCCTTCACTGATACTCATGAGTCTGGTAATGCTCTTTGTGTGAAAACTGACCATTACCATCTCCAGAATACTGGCAAAATCTGCCATTTCTGCTAAAATCCCAATTTATACTCTGTTGTCTCTAGTTCTCTCTTCCCATTCCCCACTTTTCACTGACTTCTGAAACTTCTAATATTCACAGACATGAAAATCTGTTTCTGAGTCATTAGGAGCAGAAGAGGACACTACTGCACCAGCGCACAGTACTCTCCAGTCTGCTTTAAAATCACCATCTGATTTTTTTAAAATGCTATTGGGTTTGCTCCATCTTTTTTTGTTTCTCATGTGCTGCAGTTTTCCCATTTGTTTTGGCAAAATATTTAGAAATCAAGGGATGAAAAGCACACCAGTATTATTTCCTACAATACAAATACTATCTTTCCAATCCATATCCTATCCAGAGATTGCTTCAGATTCCATCTTTGCTTTAGAAGATTTCTTAGTTGGTGCTTAATTCTTTACTTGTCCCATCATCTGCAACTCTCCCATCCCCATTCTCTCTGATATTTCATGCTTATGATGAATTAACTCCTGATATAAGGAGGCTGTGATGTTCTGTCTTGATTAAAAAAGTGAGAGGCTAACATTTGACTGTATGAGCTTTTGCAAATATATTTCTTCTCATTTTTTATTCTGAAAGTAGCATATAACACTATCCCTAAAGTGTTAGATGCATAAAAGAGAGGAACAGAAACCACTGTGATCATTACTAAAATAAATGCTAAGAAATTACATTCCCAGAAAACCTTGGCAGAATCAGCTAATTATAGTTGGCACAGATAGATTATGTATATCCAGCTACAGTAATCTGAATCCTTCTGTGAGAACCCCCTGGTTTTGACTGTCTTTTCCCGTAGAGAGCCACCCCAAGCTAGATTGGTTTAGATTGAAAAATTCCATCATTTATAGGAACTAAGACTACAAAACATTGTGTCTGCTTTCATCATCTATGGTACAGAGGGTTTTATAAAATTTTGGCAGTTTTCATATGAGAGTCACCCAAATGATTAAATGATCCAAACCCCCTCCTTTGAGAGTTTTAGAACCCTTAATAGAACTTCTTATTCGCATCCAGTAGGATACAGCATAGGAACCCATGCTCTGCTTCCCTAGCACCCCCCAAGCACCACCCTAGCACAGCACAAAGCTCATGAAGTTCCTCTGTGTAGGGCTTCACTTGCAGCTACTGAAGTCATGGAACATGGCAGAAGCAGGGGACTGCAGAACAAGAAAGGACAGGCTTTGGAGTAGCCCAGTGCTGCTTTAACAAACTGTCCTTGTTCCCAAGCTTTACTGTGATACTCAGTCACGGAGAAGGAATTTTCACTAATGTGTTTCCAGAAACACTATCTACTTTTTCAAATACATAGCCAGCCTTAGACAACAGACTGCATCTGATAGCAATAGTTTTGTTATTAGTACATGGGGCATGATGAAATCCCAAGTGATCTGCAAAACCAGGCCCTTGCTTTCTCAGAATGGCCACCTCCCCTCAGCTGTCCCCTCAGGCTGCCCCAGTGCTCCTCCATGTGCCTTAATGCCACAGGTGCACACTGGAATGGCACTGCCTCCTTAGCTGGTAGAAGCCATGCAGCCATTAAGGTTTGCAGCTGAGATGAAATCAGAGTCACTTAGGTTGGGAAACACCTCTAAGGTCATTGAGTCCAGCCACTAACCAAGCACTGCAAGGCCACCACTGAACCATGCTCCTAAGTGCCACCTCTACAGGTCTTTTAAATACCTCCAGGAATTGTGACTCTAGCACTTCCCTGGGCAGCAGAATGATGCTGGGGAAGACCCTACAAGAAAATGAGTAGCACTGGAGCACTTCTTACTGAGTGAGGACTAGTCATCCCATGCACTGCATGCCATGGGGAGTCTGTGGGAAACACAGTGCCTGATGATGTAGTTCAGTGACGATGACATAACTCACAAAGGGGAAATTAATTCATACTGCATGCGTGACTATAAATATAGCATTTCTTTCTCCAAGCACCTCACTTTGCATCCTTAACACACATGCACGTAAACTTTCTACTTCACTGAAGATACACCAACAGCTGTAAAATATTGACCAGAGAGCTGCCATAAACTGTGATGGATTAGGAGCAAAATAGCTCCAAAATTATTTGAGATCATACCTTTCCCATGCTTGAAACAATATTTTAAAAAATCGAATTTCCCTCCACATTAAAGGAAACTGTTGCAGGTGTTTCTATCTCGCATGTCCAAAAGAAAATTTTGTGTACACAATGGGTATACATACAAATGACTTTTGATTACAGTGTAAGTAGTGCTTTTAGAAAACTGTGTCCCATTAAATAATTCACATTATCCTCCTAGCAGAAGAAATCCAAAAGTGTCTAGTGAGGAACTAAATTAGTGAAAGTGAGGACTTAGAAAATATTGTCCTCTGTGTAGCAATAGTAACATCTCGTTATTGTCTTATACAAAAAACAAACAAATTGGATAATTTGTAGCTCAGATAAGCAAGCCCTGGTTAATAGAGTCATACAGGATGTAAGGGGAAATGGGAGAGTGCATTCCACTGCTTGAATACCTCTCCTGAGGCAGAGCAGGAGCGCTCACCACGCTAACTCTGACTTTGCAAGGGGCAGATGCAGATTTAGCTTCCTCAACATCAATAAACTGGCTACTAGAGCAGACCACAGTGTAGGGAGGATGCAACACATACATCTAGGGAAGAGCTCTAAGAAATCACTCCAGCCCAGCCAGTGCAAGAAAGCAGAGACAAATTTTGAAAGCCAGCTGGGCAAGATACAACTGTATTTCAAGGCTCGGGCCAGGTGATCCTGCCTAATTGACAGTAGGGGCTGACTTTTTAATAATGTCAGAAATTTTAAGAGAATGAATCATTTTATAGATGGCAGCAAGAAATATCTGAGCTCCAAATTTTGAATAGTGCTGCTAGTAGAGAGCTATTGTTTTTAGAGTACATTCAAATCCATTATGCATTGAAGATATTAAAAAAAATAGCTCAGCAACTAAAAAATTACATAGAAAAAAATAAGGTAATGTGGGGACTAAATTTTTGTAGCTTGGTGAAAACTGTTCTTCTGAATGTTAACTTCACCTTCAAAGTCTGTACAGGATTCCCGTTTGTTCCTGGACTCATACTGACTGAGACTAGGTCTTGGCCTTATTATCTGATAGTTCGTAATATCTACTACTTGATAACTTGATAAGAAATTACATTTTTAAAAGCTTGATATTAATTTAAAACCTACAAGGTTTTGCTCATTATTTCTGAGACAGCTGCTACAGCAAAGTACGCTGACCCCATTGATGAGGTAATCAATTATGCTGGAACAAAACAAACTCGTAACTAGAAAGAAAGGAAGCCTATGGTTTTATACAGAGCCAGAGAAAACAAAGAGAAAGAGCATTTGGCAACTGACACAGGACAAAACATTTCACTTCCAGGTTCCAAGAAGATATATTTTAAATTTGTATTAAATACAATTTACAAAATCAATGTTCTTCTATGCTGGACAGCTTTACTTGGAGTGAATGAAGACAAACCAGGGCACACATCCAAAGCTGTGGCTCTACAAGCATGTGGCACTCAGGAATGGAGGTTCACATGCCAGCAACTGCAATTATCCCAACTAGCAATGATTTAGCATTCTGTGATGTCTAGAGCCCAAAAAACACAGGCTATGCCTTTATATCACAACCATCTGAAATCCAGGTTTAAATTCTGCCTTTAAAGAAACTGCAACACAGCTTGCTGCTGTGTGCACGCTGGAGAATAAAAATGATTAATTCCACCCATCAGTGAAGTTTTTGCTTATGAGTATCACAAGGCTTTGCTGTGTACAGCAGAAAAAAAACGAAAAGAATTTTTATGCTTAGTTTCTGATCCTTATTCAAAACCATGCAACAATGCTAATTACTAAACACTGGGAAGACTGAATAAAATATCATAAAATGCTGACTTAAAACCAGACAAAACAGAACACCTTAAACCTAAGTACATTTTCCACATTATTTTAGTGCATGATTTTTAGTGCATGAGCTCAGAAGAGATTTTCATGTTAAAATTAACAGAGGAAAGTAACTGAAAAAAAAGCAAATCCAAATGGAAATACACCATGTAATACAAGTCGCCATGATGAGCCAACATCTGAAAAAAAAAGCAGAATGATCAATCCCTCACCACAAGAAAAAAAGACATATAAAGATTGGTTTGAGGAAAAAAAAAATATTTCCTCTTGGAAACACTACAGCAGGAGCCAGAGGAAGCTTTGCACCTAGAGACCTAATGTCCTCTGTTAAGCTAACAAAACTAGTCTGGAAGAAGAAAAAAATTAAGACTTCATCTTTTCATCCCCTTTCCACTTCACTGCTCATCTCCCTACTGCTTATCTTGATCCCAGTTTTCTTTTTCTGCTTTTCTTCCCTCCCTCTCCCTCTTCCTTTCATGCTTTTTTTTTTTTGATACTGACAGAGGGAGCAGCATGGGTGCCTGATGCCAGCAGCCTGACAGGAAGCCTGCCTTTGTCACTTGCATTGTCACATTGAAGAAGCACAGCCAGTGTCACAGAGGACGCAGAAGGGGTCAGTGGCAGAGGTAGAGCTGTGAATTCCAGCTAGCCCTTGGAGCCCCGTGGAGCTGCGGAGTCCCGTGGCTGCGGAAGGCCAGCCCAGCGCGACTCTGTGCCCCGTCACGCTCAGGGGATCCACACCCCGAAGTGGGTCAAGGCCTTCTGCCACCAGGCAGTTTGCAAGGAATCCACAGAAACGGCCACCTAAGTCAGCCACTTTCTGCCCAGTTTGCCACAAGGATGTAATGCAAAACTTGCCATGACTGAGGAGGAATCCCCAGTGGGATTTTCTCTGGGACGTGCTCTGGGATGCCCCACCACAAAACAATGACAACGAGGCTGCAGGGCTGCCAAAGCACAAGAGCTGCTCTTGGTACCAAATCACAAACTAAACTAACCATGAGAATACAATGTGCATTACACAGACATGTTAATCTTACATTTACACATGGAAAAATCCTAATGCAATGTACTATTCCTCTGAGGCTTTATGCCATATTCTTCTTTCAGTTACAATAGACCAGACCTGCCCTGCACAACTTAGGCTATAATGTGAACAGTAATTTTTACATTAACACCACATAAGCAACAATCAGCAATGGCTTATGCTCTTGGGAGAGTAAATACAACTACAGGCTATCTATAAACTGTAGGGATACAGTGAGAGAGATCTCACTGTGCATCTCGGTTCTGCACACTGTCTCCTCTGGAGTTCAAAACACTCTGGGGACAGGACTCCATCCACAGGGAAGGTATTACAAGTTTCATGGAACTGAATGAGGTACAGCTAAATTACAGACTCAGATACAGCTCTACATTAGGCTAAAAATAACTTCACTTTTTAGTATTCGTGTTATCTTAAAAAAGTACCTTGAATAATTACTCACGAAATTAAAAGGAATAAAACCAGATACTATTGGCCAAGTTAGCTTGGTGTATCATTGAACAATTTGCCTCATTTTATCCACTAATGGCACATTTTGAAATAAGAAAAATCTGAATTTTAAGCTTGAAATACGGATTCTACAAATCTGTATTTGTGTGTATGTACTGTAAGCCCACACCAGGGAATACTTTCAAAAATAAAAATAAACATCTAAACTTTGAATGCACTTTAAGGGTCAAAAAGCAATGGGAACAAATGCATTATTTAATCGTAAAAACCACACTTGATTCAGTGCAAGGCTAAGGAGGAAGCTTAGGCTCCCAGAGGCATGTGAAGTGAGGATTGCTTTGAGGGACTGCTGCAAACAGGGCTGGAGCTGAGCCTTCCCTCAGCCCTGCCTCTGCCTGAGAGAGGTGACAAGGTTGGAAAGCTGGAGAAGACAGGCAGCTTTTAATAAGAATTAGCTGCCATTTTCTCAGGCACAGTGAAACAGAGAGGAAAAATATTGGGAATTTCTTGCTTACAAGAAAATAAGGCATTACTTAAAACTCAGAAGAAAAACTGTTAAAAAGACGGGCTACTCACACAAGGCTTGGAGTGAATGATAAAATCCTTACTCTTTTAAATAGCCCATTGTTATCAGCTACATCTCTACTACAGTGCCTTTGTTTTTCCTTCACCCTCATTAAGGGTTAGGTCAATTTCTTACCTGAACAACACAGGCTCTGCTCTCATTACCTTGACTCAAAGCCAACAGTAACTTTTAAAAAATGCTCACAATAATCATCAGCTATAGTATGCTTACCCTGAGGTAGTTGAGGGTGAAGTTTGTCAGACCCATTCGAGTGATGTTTTTGGACAGCTGCTCCAGCACCTGAGGGTCTTGTGCCTAAACAACAAAGGAAAAAGGAATTTTCACTTTGCGTTTCATTGGTTTTTGTGGATTTTTCTATATGCTTAGTGGAACATAGGGAGGGTTCCCTGAAATGCAGTGTCACTGCTGCAGAAAAATTACACGTTGATGCTAAATTTATGTAATCAGCTAGAGTTCCATATGCATAGGAAAATGTAAAGCATTATGCAATTGGAGCAGGCTAAAGACTGTTTTCCAATATCTTCCTTTGATCCCTGCCCATCCGTTCAAAAGGCAGACCTAGGAGGTCTGGTCATGCAAGTGAGTGGGGCCCCACCAAAGAGCTTCCTGAGGGACTGCAGTACACTTTGAGCCTCCTATTTGTTGGCTGGGAGTCCCAGGAGACTAGACAGAAAAAGGCAGGAATAAAGAACGCATCACTTTCTTTTTGTGGACAGAAACTGCAACAGAAAGACCTCATCAAGTATGTGACATTAAGCAGTATGGAGAACCTTTCTGATCTAAGTTATTTCCCCAGAATTAAACAGGGAAAAATGCAAGTATAGTCCTTCTCTGACCCTAGCCAGGAGCTTTACCTGTGAGACCAGCCTCCTCTTTAAAATGAGATCAATCTCATTACTCAAATTAATACCTGCTGGTTGCTGTCTAACCTACTTCCGCTCTGAATTGTGGCAGCCCCCTATACATCATGTTGATCATGGCCATCCTCATTGTCCCTTAATGGGATACTGTTGAACAGTTCAGTTGATCAGTCCCCTAAAACAGGAAATAATCCTGGGACAGAAATGGTGGGGCAGGTTTTCAAAGGTGTTTTCTTCAGGCTTGTAATAGCACTCTGAAAAAAAGTCCGGGCTGCTTAAGCTATTTAAAATTCCTCACTATGAATATATCTTTATCTATAGATATACAAGTAACTCAACATCCAAATATAGGAACACTTTTGGGTCTGTGTTCTTACCTTTTATAAAACCATAGTCCTGCAATTGATTTTGTATATCAGGGCAGTACTAGTAGTAATGCTGCTATGGTGAAGAACTGAAAATGTCAATAAAAGCATGTTATTTGTTTCTCCACAATTCATGTTATTATATTTTGACTTTAACTTGTAGAATATTTAATATTTTATTGTTACATTGTGTGTGTTTTCATCCAATAACAAAAGAAAGCCATGAAATGTAGAACAAAAAGAAGGTCTGGATTAGAATTCTAAAGGTTTCTAAGTAAATATATGGTAATTTCTTCTGCCTATGCAAGGGTAACATCAGTTTGCTTCATTTAAAACGGAAATATCATTCATACCTACAACTATGAAAATTCACAGACTTTGGTGTAGTTCATGTCAATAAGAGATTTTGGACTCAAATCATACAGACCACCAAGTGGGATTAAAAAGAAATTTATGTGCTAAAATAGAATGAAAACATAGCAACAGTGGCAATAATAGAGCACTGAGAAACAAGGGAGTGATGAAAGAACTTGTAAATAGACGTAGTTGCAGGCAAACCAAAATATTTATAGTTAATTGCCTTGGGTGTGAAATTTGCTGGAGTTCTTCATAAACTTAATCTCATCTCTTTGCATTAGGTCACACAAATAAAGGATTACTTACATGCATGGCTAGAATGCTGCGTGGGACTAATTCTCTGTATTGTCTAATAGTAAAGTGCCATGTTTTTATTCTCATAAGATCATCAAAAGTAAACTCCAAGATAAGACGTCCTTCTGTGCATACCTAGAATACATAAAATGCATGAAATAAATTCCCAGGAATTTTGTTTTTAATGGTATTGTATCATCGATTAAACAACATTCAAAAATATCAGAACAGTATTCTATTGTTCATCTCTGCTAGATTAATTGTTTTTTGTCCTCTTGGGGAGAAAAAATGAATGTGGGAAAATTACTTCATAGGCCTTACCTCAGAGACAGTAACTTATAACCCTATAGATTTTACAGCATTTTAGAAACATAGAATATTGTGCGCTAAATCTTATTTATTGCATCAATTCTGTTTCCCTCACAGTTTGCTACTGCTAATTAATGACTGAACCTCACAGTGGAGGTGACTGTGGTGCAACTGAGTGCACTTGATGGCAAGTTGCTGAAGCAGTCATTCCCAACCTGTTTTAGGCTGCCCTTTCCTTACTACAGCCAGGCATATAAACCTTTCTTTCATGTCCAGTTGGAGTAGGCAGTACTCTGAATGCCTGTGTCCAAACCTGCGGTTTTTTCCTAGTTTTTTCCTTGTCTTTTCCCAGTGTTCTTGTCTTTTCCAAACATTTTGTCCTGTTGGGTTTGTTTTTTCTGGTTTTGTTTATTGTTTGGTTTATTTTTTTCATTTCATATCTAGTTTTACTAATCCCTCCTTCCAAGGAAAGCCAGATGGGTGCCTGCCATGGGGCTCTCTGAGCTGCATTGCTCACAGGTTTGAGAGTGAGGGGAGTAGAGGCGAGCCAGAACAATGGAGCTGCTTCCACAGAGAGTGCATCCCACAGCTTTGTGAGGAATCTTGTCTAAGAAAGGACAGAAAATACGGGAGGAATAAATGCAGCAAGTGGGTACTACCTATAAATGAAAAACAAAATAAATTACTGGGGACTTTTAAACAACTCTCCAAAATTTTACATGGAAAAGGTATGTGGTTGTGGTCTTTGAGGTGAAAAATATGAGTCCAGCACAGTATCTTGACTGGGGGTACTGTGGAGTATTGAAAATGATGTCTGATTTGAAAATTAACTACCACTGTTGATTAAAAAAATAAATTGGATATTTAGACTTAAAATATCTGTTCATGGTAAACTTTCAAGTGCAGGATACAGAGATATTGTGGAAACACAGTGTAATGGCTTTCAAAATAAAGGGTTTCTGCAACTTTAATTTTAATACAGCTAGTATTTGATTGAAAAATAACCATCCCAGATTCAGCTGAGTCTGTTGAGCCTTTTTTTACCAGCTCCAACTCAGACTTAGCCAGCTCTCCCTTGGTCAGTGTGTAGCTTTTCTGGTTAACAGTTCACTTAATGTCATTATAGTTTTTTCTACTTACTGTTTCTGCAAAAGCACCCAGGTAATTTTACTAGATATATTATCAAGACAAATTCCTGTACACCTGTGAAGAAGAATCTTGCAACAGGTTCTCATCTGCCCTTTTCAACACACCTTAGTGATGCCTTCAAATATTTAATGTGCCTTATGTTTCACCCTTATTTTGATTTTCACATCACCTGCATTCCGATGAAAAATTACACAAGGGTACACATGCACACACATAAGGATTCACAGAAGAAAAATATTTTGTATTAATGTTACTGTGTTGAGGCCAAAAATCCTGACCAGTTAACGTGAAAATATTTCAGGTTTAAAGGAATTTTTTATAATAATACCTGTGGCTTCTCAAATGTTTCTTCTCTGTAGCTCACACCACCAAAGATCTTAGGCAGATTTTAGGCACTAGCATTAACAAATTTTAATAGAAAAACTTAAACACATTCCTCATATTACAGTGGTAAAAATTTATACATCTTATAAAGGAATTTAATTTCCTTATGTAAAGTAGAATTTTACACATCGCTTTTAATCAATAAAATTGGCACAGTTCTTTTTTAAAAGGGCTATTTTTTTCCTGAAAGCTGCCTTTTACATAGAATCAAAAAAATCAAAAGGGTCTCCAATTAAGAAAACATTTTCTGTTGTGCTGAATTCATGTTACCGTACTGTGAGCTCTGACATTTTGTTTCTGTGGTAACCAAAATCAGCTGATTAGTTGGCATGGCAACAGAAAAGATGTAATCCCAGCAGACACACTCTAATCAATGCCCCCAGCACAGATGGTCTCCGGAGGATCAACAAGAAAGAGGCTGGCAGGCATTCAGTGTATCACGTGGTTGCTCTAGACTAGGCCAGGAAAAAACTAAAAAAGAACATTTCTCAAACTAACCAATAGCTGTTTAACCCCTTCACTGCACTTATTAATTGTAGGAATTTCGACTGCTTGTGCCTATAAAAACCAACTTTGGTCCTGTGCTTTATTGCTCACATTCTCATTCTCCTAACACTGGGCATCTTTAGATGTGCTCCCACTTTATTAACTACCATTTCTCAAACATGAGTGGATGCTTGAAAAGAAACCTAAAGCTTATACAAATCTGGGCAATGCCTGTTATTATTAGTAAGGATTAAAATCCCTGAGTTTCAAAGGCTTCACCAATAAAATCCAGCCAATGGCGGCAGTGTTGGGAGGAGGAAGAGAGTAGTGAGCACAGAGGCACTCACTGCTTTAGTCATGAAGGCAATGCCCACCTCTGCCATTCTATTGGGAAACATAAACATCGATAACTGTAGAAAAACAATTTGCTTACACATAAAGTGGGAGTGCCAGAGTTGGAGTAAACACGATAAAAGCAGAGACTTAGGAGGACTCCTAAAACTTTCATCTACCTGAAGAAAAAAGTGGAGCACCTCCCAGGTAAACAAACATAGTGATCTTGGCTTCAGTCTTTTACATTTTATTTATGCCACTGAACTGTTATAAATTCTTTGTACTATTTATTTATATCTTGATAAAAGAAGTTTTAAGTGTCTGACAATTTACAGGGACCTCTTAGCCTCTAAAGACAAGCTGGACTATTCATATTCTTACTGCTAGGCATGTTCTGGCCACAGCTGTCTGAAAAGAATTGGAAATGCCATTTTATATGTTCATCCAATACTGCTTTTTGCAGCGAGTTGCTCTAACTAGCAAAATGTTGAAATTAATAAAATACATTTGATTCTTGATTCTGTAGATTCTTGATTCAATACACAATGAAAAGTGTTTAAGTCTGTTATATTAGAAGTTAGTGAGTTTGCAGCTTAGAATTTGCTTGTGAAACTGAAACAGTTTGTATTTTTGCATTAAACCCCCCTCTTAGTTTCACTGGGTCAGATTCAGATATGATCCAAGGAGCTACACAATCCATTGCAGTGGTGCTGATTATGGGAGGTCTGCTTTGTTCCATCACCAATACTGTGAGAGTAGGAGTTTACCTTTGGGTGCAAGATTTGTGCCCTTGGTATCTCTCCTAGAAGTTAAACAAGCACAGCTGAGACAACATTCAGCTCTAACTTATTTCTGAGAGAGTAATATATTCTCTTCTCCCCTATTCCACCAACTACTGTGTTTTATTTCAGATTTGCTCTTACTAACAAGTCATATTTTAAACATACAGGCATTAAACACTCCTATATTTTCTCACAGAATCCAAATCACATCCCCACCTGAACTTTTCTACGAGGACATAGAGGTTTATATTGGAATCTGCGAGAGAAACACCAAGGCCGGGGCACACTGTGCACTGCCAGGGCTGCAGCAGAAAGGGAGACCCACTGCACACAACAGGACAGTGCCATGGGGGGCAACTGTGGCCCCCCCTTACACGAGGTGTATCCAGCTGAATTTAATTCACATAAAACTGATAGTTCTGGCAACCTGGCATTATGTGTTTCTCTTGCAATCTTTCTGGGAGAATTACAGGAGATACCCACAGAATTTTCCAGTCACATAATGAATATAGAAAACAGTAATTAAATGGCTCCAAGGGTTTTCAGTATTAGAAATAATCTCCGTCTACCAGAAAAATTCAACAGCCAATATATTTCACCCTCATACACACTAAAAAAGAAAAAGAAAACCAAAAAACAACAACATGCTTTATTGAGTATTCCCTGTTACCTTGGTAAACATGGGTTTTCCATGCTGAGTGACCATGGTGCATTGATCACAGTCCACTGTGATGGATGAGTTGTGGTATGACTCTTTTGAGTGCTTGAGAATGTAATACAGGTCTGTTACACCTCCTTCAAAGACAGTGCTAAAATAACGAGGAATGAGGGTCCTTCCAATTGCTGTGAGGAAAACACAAAGCAGAATTCAGCAAATACTCTAGGTTATAAAATCTCAAACCAATTGCTAACAGCACATGAATAATTTTAAATGCAATGAAATCAAACTTTCATTTAACGAATATAATACGTGTTCTCCCTTTTGTAGAGACAAAGTTGTGCCTGCTCCCACTGAAATCAATGAAAATGGCTGACTCCATTCAGAGGGACTGGGCTCATCATATTTAATCTTTTTATATTGATGGTAAGTTAGAGTCACTCTTGAAACCATCTGCAAGGTTTTTTGTCCCAATGTAATTATTACACAAAAACCCACATGAAGTCAATTACTACTGAAAGCTGAATATTACCCATAAGTGTATAAATAGAAGTGGTGAGTATTGACAGAAATATACTTCTACACTGGAAAAAGGAAAGCACTTTTATATAAGGGGATTGTATGCACATATATGTTTGTTGGGGCACATATATATTTATATATACCCACCCATACACACACACACACACACACACACACGCGCATTCTCGATTCAATAGGAGAGTACTGGGGATTGAAGGAGGACCTGAGAATGGAAAACTAGAATGTTATACAATATATGACTCCCCACGGAGCTATCTGAGATCTCTCTTTGGACCAGTATTTATGTCATAGGCTAGAAAGTCTGAGCAGACACTTGAACTCCCTTACATGCACAACTTAAACCCCAAACTGTGGACTGAAGGTACCCAATTCAAAAACACTTGGGCAAAACTCTCACTGAAGTTTCATCTCTCACTTCAGTAGTAGTGTCAGGTAGGTTTTACAAGGTCTAATTCCAAAAATGTATAGTGCGAGTGAGAGTCTGAGTGTACTTCAGAGGCACAAACCAGCAGCAGCACTGACATCAAAGGCAATTATCTCATATGCAACTGATGCTTTCCATCTCCTTCTTTACAGATGAATTTGAATGTAACCACAAGCCTGGTATAAGAGAACACTTCAGTTTATAATAGATGGATACTTCCATACCAAATGACTCATTGCTTTGCAAGCATTAATCAATCCACGGTAATTTTGAATAGTGGATACATAAAAATTGCCTCCATTTTACAGGGAAAATCCAAGCAATCTAAATGGTCTCTTGGAAGAATGAGATAGAAAAGTCACCATCCACAGGCAAGATTAGAGTTTATTAGTTCCTAATTCCAGTTTGTCTATTAGGACTGTGTGGTGACTCATGCCTCCCTCATTTGCTGTATACTTTTGAGAGTGATTTCTAAAAAAACTATTTTCATAGAAATTTTGTCAGCATATGAACAAAGGCTCCTGAACCTAAAAATGCATTTGTAAATGGGTGTTGCAAATTAAAAAAAATAAGGAATTTTCACAGTAGTTCTGTGAATAATGTTTTTGTTCTGCGCATTGCAATGTGGAATATTGTATAGGCAGTCATAATGCATACTGTATAATGAAAATATGCAAATATAGAAAATTAGGACTTGTTAAAGATTTTGCTGTAATGTCAGATACCAAGGTAGTTTAATGTAAAAAAATATACCACGCTCTCTGGAAGTGGCTGGCAATTCAGTGAACATATTGAAAGACTTTTATACGACCGTAGATCCTAAAATACCCCACCCACTAACCATGCATATAATAATTTTTACAGTGTTTTAATTTAATTTAGGAAAACTGAAATCCAGTATATGAGCATAGGATTTTATTCATGGTTTAACTCAAATTTCTTCATGTTGGTGTGGTATATAGTAAAAAGTGAAATTTACCCATCAAGTTAATTTCTTGCCCCCCTAAGGCTAATTAGTGCAAATTAAATTTCCTGCTAATCATCTTAAGCAGCAAATGGGCGATATGAAAATCCAGCATTCCTACTGATTGTGATAAACCTCTATTCATGTGACTTAGGTACTGCAAAAATATCTTGAAACTATTTAACTGCAGTTTATAGACTGTTCCCAAAGTAGCACGGTCATGAGGTGTTGCTTTTTGCCCTGTATTTACAGCTACAACACATTAAAGAAGGTTAGAAATACATTAAATAATTTATTCTTATTCCTAGTAAGCATTTTTAATAAAAATTAGTTCCTAGTAAGTGTTATCTATGTCTGCCACAGGGATATGCTACTGTGAAGAACAAAGTGGGAGACCAAAAGGATGAAGAGGAATAGAGGTGCACACAAGGATATGCTCCACGGAACCTGATTTTCCATGACAGACGCATGTGCAGTCCCTGTTGGTCTGTAAAACTGAAAATAACTGACACAAATATCCAGCATAAACATTTATAGTGAAATATTCAGCTCCAGAAGAAGCAGTAATGGAAACCTGTGTTAATGAGCAGACCTGCTCTCAGCTCACTATGTTGCTGCGCCATGAAAGACTGAGGCATGTTCAAGGTTTGAATTCTCTTCCCAAAGCACTCAATGGCTTAAAAAGATCATTTCATTTCTAGGGTAAACATGAAACTCTACAGCAGTAACAAGGGGGTTTTTGTGCGGGAGATGGCATTTCCAAGAACAACAAAGGGCTGTGGAATAGCTCTTATGGGGCCTAGAGATCACCCCAAACTTTTTGCATTTTTTAGTGCAAAGGACTTTTCCTCGAATTTTTCTCTTCCAAGACATAATTGTGTAGATGAGTGTGCAAGCACGTATGTTTGAGCACTCCCTGCTCTGCTGCATGCATATCCTTTCCTGAGCAAAAGGATGGGAACATGGCAAAGGTGCTTTTCCTTCCCTGCTTGCAGTAGATGGAGAGGAGCAGTTGTTCTTTCTTGTTAAAGAAGCAATGAGGACAAGATATAGCATATGTCCCACAAAAGATTACAGAGGTCTAAAGAGATAAGCTTTATAGCTGTGGGTTTTCTTTTCTATTTGATGTGTGGATGTGCACACTCCACCCGTGCCTGCCACTGTCAACAAGATTTCAGCAACACCATATATCTTCTGTTAAGAGATAGCAGAGGGATGCTTTCTAGGAGGGCCCTGTATAATGTAAAGGCAGGATTATGGGACAACTGGATACTTGTGGCCACTTCAGGATGGGGTTCAGTCATCCTTGTGCCAGTGAAGTGAACTCGCCCCTTGCAGAGCACAGAGCAAGCTGTATGCCAGCTTGGCCTTGGATTTGCAATTCCCCAGTGGCAGTCACAGCAATAATGGAAAGTGTAGTCTAAACAGCACATGCAATAGCACCAGTGAGGCTGAATGAAGTTTTATGTGCTACTGCAAATGGAATTCCTTCATATTTTAGAATTTGGCTTTTATTCCATGGAATACATGTTCAAGAATGCGTGTCTGTCCATGGTTTTGTAAGGCTCCTCCCCACCACACCACACTTCCTAAAGGAGAATCACATGGAGCCCTCAGGGCTAGCAGACAGATCTTAGCCACAGGAGCTCTGAGCTGAGCATTTGCAGAAGCAGTTTGAGTTTGGAGAAGTTCTTGTAATTTCCTTTCCTAGTGTCAGGGCTTTATTT
The DNA here is from genome assembly GCA_013400735.1 of Pomatostomus ruficeps. NCBI lineage: Eukaryota > Metazoa > Chordata > Aves > Passeriformes > Timaliidae > Pomatostomus > Pomatostomus ruficeps. The sequence goes on along the minus strand of VYZT01042229.1, from coordinate 127,307 downwards.
TTTCTCCAGTCTTTTTGCTCACCCACCCCCACAGTCCAATTGTTTTCTCAGTTTATGGTTCGTTGCTTATCTTCCAAGCTCACTGTTCAACTCCCAGTATCTGCCTGTCTTCTCCCGCTCCTCAAATGCTGCCCCTTTTTCTTTTGCTCAAGGAAACTCATTAACCTGTCCTAAATCTAAATGGTTTCTTTATTCTTCTTACTTAAGAAGGCCCAATTATTAAGTCTCAGTCTTCTTTTTCTCCTCCACGCTGCCCAAAATGCCAACTTTACAGTTTTTCAGTGCCCTTCCTACCAGCTAGACTTCCACAGCTCCTTGTCCCAGGCTCCCTGCCTTAGCAGCCTAAGCAATCCTTGATCTTGATTTTGTGGGTTATTCCCCCCACCCAAATTCTCTCTCTGCACTTTTTCCCACTCTGTATTCTCATAACAGCAGATTCTTTCTCCAAATTAATCTCATCTTTCCTTCCTTCTTTCAGCTTCTCCTCAGCCAGAGACCAGTCAAGAGGACATCTTTCCTCTGTGCCCCACACACAGCCAAACATATCTCTGTTCCCTGTATTTTTCTCATTGACTTCCAACTCTCCCTTAGTCAACCATCCTCCATCTTCTCCTTTCATCTCCCAGTTCCTATTTCTCTCTCCTCTGTTATATCAATGTCACCTGGTCCTGATTTTTACCCTCCTTTTTTCTTCCCTCCTCGTCCCTTTACTTTCCTCTACATTCAGGTCAAGTTCTTTCCTTCATGAGGCCACCTGGATCCGTGGCGCATCTGCTGGCCACGGAGCAGGGTGCTCTTGCATGCGCCACTGGCCGAACTTTCCCTGTGGGTTTTGTAATGGAAATGGCCATGATTCCACATAGCCCTCAGCTGCAAAATATCTAGTTACTCTATGTAGTTGGCATGTAGATACCCCACTGGGCTCCTACTATGTTCCTGGGAAGGGAGACTTTGGAAATTTTAGCTGTCAAACTCTAGTAAAGCCTGTGCTGAATACCTGAGATTGGGTACCTTTCTTTTCCCCAAAATATTTAGAAATCTGCTAAATTCAGTCAGATTTCCAAAAAGAGGACAAAAGGATTACCCCTACCACAAAGGCAAGCAACCCTATTCCAAAGCATATAGATTTTTAAACATTTAAAAAACAAACTTGCAATACTTTTGTAACATGGAAAAAATACCTTTATCTATGCATATAATAACAGGTTTTTACTGTCCCATTACACAGAAATGACCATTTAATAGTGTGAAAGTTGACACCCTACATTGCAGGATACTGTATATACAAGGAGGAAAAATCACCTGCACCTCAGCATTCAGGCATTAATTCCAGATCACTGCAATGCTGCTTTAAATTATCACTTCGTCCTGGGCAGCATTCCCCCCTAGCTGAGGGAGGATTTCTTATGAGAAGTGGGAACTGCCACTTAATTTTTCCTTGATTTGTGCTAGCAGTTGCCCAGATAGCAAAGCAAAGTGGCAATGATCAGCTGGATTTAGCAACAAGAAATAGTTATTTATATGAAAATGTCTGTAAGAAAGGCATACCTGAAATGAATATTTTGCGCAAAAAATAATGCTGTCATCTGCTGGCATGACGTAACTTTAGCTTATTTTGTAGTGTGACAGCTTGGCTACATGTGATTCCATATAACTTTCCCACGGATCAGAGACCAAAAAACAATTTTAGAATTTAAGTAA
>VYZT01042229.1:39881-125592 GCA_013400735.1 Pomatostomus ruficeps | reverse complement strand
CCCCCCCCAAATATGAGTGGTCCAGAAATCAATTAATTCAATCTATGAACATAGGCAAGAAGCTTTATAGGTCAGTAACAGTTATATTATATATAATTCCTCAAGTATCACACCTGGAGAATTCTAAAGAATAGAATGAAATCATCTGATATATTAAATGGCCCAAGGCCTGCCTCTCAAGGAGGGATGCACTGAGGTGACACTCCTGCCTTTTGGCCTGGGCATGCAACAATGATGACTGGGGTGTCCCTTTCTCACCCTGATCCTTTAGTTTATTTTCCCTTTTAAATATGTTTGCCTGAGCATAAAACACTTCATTCTGTCAGGAATACGTTTAATTCTAGAATTATCTTTCCATCCCAAACTGAGCCAAAAAGTCCAATGATCTCCAGGTGGGATTGTCCATAACTTGTGAAGTTCAGGGTTTTTCCAAGCCTCAGATGAGCTATGGGTAGAAAGTCAGCTAACAAAAAATAGCTTGCAAGATACTTTTGGTACCACCACATGGTGTGGTGGTGATGGTACTGTTGGATGGTTGGGAGGTTTTTTCCCGAGGAAGATTTGAGAAAAACAGAAAGCAAACATGTTTTTCTAGTTCACAGGAAATTGGTATTATTTATGGACTAGGAAGAGTAGAAGAACATTTCCTCCCTTTGTGTACCAAATATAGGTTGTCAAAATCTCAATGCCCCTCTACAGAATGAAGGGTCACGGCCTCTTTGCAGAAGCAGGGCTTGATAGCAAACCCCTCCTTGCTCACTGAACTGCTCATGTGTTGCCTTTAAAGTAGAAGCTCTCAGGACCAGACTTTTGGATTTAGCATACACACCATGTAAAATAACTGTCAAGTTGGTGTAGAAGAGAAACAATGGAAGTGTTAATCAGTGAAATAAAAATATTGGTTTTATTGCTTTCAGGCTGTTATTTTGCAGCTTGAATCCTGTCAAGTCCTCTGTCTTTAATTAAAGCTAGGTTATAAAATAAGTAATAAAACAGAAACAAATAAACCCCAAAAATATAAAATATAAAAAGGCTTTAAAAGTTCCACAGAATCAGCAACAGAATGAAAAAAACACCCTCTGCCTATAGCTCAAAGGAGCTCTGGAAGCTCTGGTGCAGCCTGCAGCTGATTATCTCATCTACATGCTATAGATGGGCTTGAGGAACTCTGCTTGTTGGGGCTGTGGGGTTTTTTTTTTGGCTCCCAACACAAAATGTTGAGCTGTCCCATAAAGCTCTAGGCAGACTATGAGAGTCTCTTGCTTGAGAGATTATCACAGTTGGATCTCAGTAATTAAATGGAGATGTAACTAACTCTCCTCAGCCAGATGCGGGGACTAGGGAAGCCAGGAGACAACAGCCCATTGATTCCAAATGAACCTTCCTGGGCACTGCAAAAGAGCATGAGCTTTCTGTTAATTGTTAATTGACATGCCTGGGCATGGCTAACTAACATCTGCGTGGGCCAAAGCTTGGCATGTTCATTTACATATGTTTCTGTAACTGAAGTAAACAAATCAGTACACACAGAGCAAAACTTCATCAAGTTACACAGTGATATCATTGCTGTTATTCTGCCTACACTTCTATTTGCCCAAAGTTGTCCCAGCAAAAGAGCACATCAGTTGTGTTTTCTCCCAGACACAGTCCATCTGGCTGGGATGTGGAGGGAGAAATCCCTCTCTGAGGCTGGACAACAGCAAAGCTCCACTTTTCAGTACTGTGAGCTGCTCTCTGCAAGAGCTGCAAGGCAGGATGCTCACGGGACCGCTCCTCCACCTCTACAAGACCTTACCTGCTAAGTGGATTCAAACCCAAACAACACAAATCTGTCAATTCCTAGGAAAAGCTACTGTCAGATTTGATAGTGTGGCATGGAAGGCAGTGAAAAGACAGTTAAATAAGTCCAAATTCTGTCTCAGAGACATGTGGATCATGTTGGTTAAACCACCCACATGTATCCAAGGCAGAATCTGGCACACACAGACCTGTCCTTTTTTAATCCCTATCTAGTGTGTAACATTGGGCTTCTATCATGTAGATTATTTATAGAATAAAAATTAGAATGTATGATTGATTTCCACTTACAGAAATTTCTAGTTATTTATATGAATTAAATATTAAGTAAATGTATGATATAAAATCTATACACTATCTATATTGTAAAATATATACAGTAGCTATACAATAGTAATAATGATAATGCTATATTAGAGTACACTAGTGGACTTTTAATAGTAGTATACTAGTAATACACTACATTGTATTTGCACATTCAGAAAACATTCTTATAATCTACACATGTTATAAATTTTAAATGCCATGAAGTTTGGAAAAGAGTGGAAACAGTACCTCCATATTGCAAAAGCACGTCTTTTGAGGAGTAAAATTAGCATATTATATATATTCTTCCCATGAACTTAAAACTGTATTTTTATTTTTAATGATCTATGTAGCAGCTTTTGGATATTGTGGAAATCCAATGTTTATAACCAATTTGCCTTTGTTCTCAATTTTGTAACAAAATTACAAAGTGGGATGTGTAACATGGATTCAGTACTGAGTGACTTGAATCCTTTCCGCAATCAGAATCCAATGGCTTTGTTTAGATCCATGACACTTTCATGGTATCTGCAGTATCTGATTTATTTTATATCAATAACATTGCCTACAGTTAAAGGCTATAATCCAAAATATTAAAGCTTATAAAATTGCAAATGTATAGGTTTTTTCTCTCCAATTCCTTCTAGCCTGTGTAATTCAATCATTGTGTTAGGTCTGATTGTGCCTTTTCTCCAGTATTTTCTAGCAACATTTTACCATGGTGAAGATTTGCGTGTATAATTTTGATTCACTCGACAGCGTAATTCTCTTTTTTGAAAGAGTGTAACAAGCACTTCAGTCCTCTAAAACACACCTGAGTCAAGAGCAAGTAACAGAACCTATGACAATGAGACCTCAGCTTTACTCCCCACATCTTATGACCTTTATTCTCAACAGACACATAATCTGCAACTCAGTCTTAAATCCTTCATCCCTCTGAGAAAATATTTCACTATAATTCATTTTGGTAAAAACATTCAGAAAAGAACTATAAACCCCTCCATATGTCTCAGCACAAAGCTAAACTGCATCAGTGTAATTTTTAATTAAGGCTCAGCCAGCGTACGTATTACAATAAAATCTCCTCCCAACCTTTTTCTTATTACACAGGCAGCTGACCACCAGTCTTTAAATAATTGCTCACTGAAAAATTCATTCATTACATCTCAAGTATTTCAGCCTCAGGCTAAGAGAGTCTGGACCAGAGAATGTAGAGAGCAAGCAGCAGAGTCCAAGATCCCTTTCACAGGATAGCACCTGGACTTGGAGAGCACCTCTGGGAATCATCCCACCCTCCACTCAGAGCAGGGGCATCTGCAGTGGCCTGTCTAAGGCTGTGTCCAATTGGGTTTTGATTATCTCCAAAGATGAAGCCTTCACAACCTCTCTGAGTAACCTGTGCATGTGTTTGACCACCTTTGAAGGAAAACAGTTTTTCTTGTGTTTAAATGTAATTCCCTGTTTCACTTTGTGCTCACTGCCTCTTGCATTACACTGGGAAATACTGAGAAGTGTGACTCCATCTTCTTTACTCTGTTCCCACCATATATTTACACACATTACAGGCTTCTCCAGGCTGCACAGTCTCAATTCTCTCAGCCTCTCCTCACACAGCAAATCCTCCAAGCCCTTAATCATATTCACGTCTCTTTTCTGGACTCATTCCAATATATCCATGTCTTGCTTCTAAATGGTGAGTCCAAACCAACTATCCTACACCAGATGTGTCTCACCAGTGGTGAGGGAAAGATCGCCTCCCTCAAACTCACCCTCAAGCAACCCAGGAGGCTGTTGATTTCTTTGCCGCAGTGGCACATTGCTGGCTCACCATCAGCTTCAGCTCTCGGCTCCTTTCCTGCAGTTCTCATAACCAGTGTCTCAAGCTTAAGTAAATAGCAGAGCACCAGCCCTGCACCGTTCCATACCAGCTTCAAGCTTTAATTTTTTTCTCTGTATCCATTGACAACACTAAGTACTTAGGGAGCCTGCAACTTGATCCTAAAATGAGAACTCAGATGCCATACAATTTATTGTTTAAACAACTGAATTACCTTTCTAATAGTACAGAGCAGGCCAAACCCTTACCATACATTGAAAAATTCAGAATTTGTCATGGCAGGCAGATTTATCAGGAAGCATATTGTCTATGCTGATTTTTTAGGCTAGAGGGGAGAAATGTTTAGGTGGGACCCATAGTCTTGTTCCACAGACAAAAAGACATACCTTAGATGAGGAAACGCTAGTTTTAACTCTAAAACTTCCATGTCTTATAAATCAAGACCATCACTCCCATGATGAATATTTAGCAAAGAGAGTATTTGTGTTTGCATAAAAATTCTACACTCTGAAAGCAAATAAACCCAGAACAAATGGTTTGCCTGCTTCCAGTATACAGCCACTTACAGTTCTGTCTGTGCTAATCATTCTGTTTGAAGAAAGAGTAGTTCAGTTAACTTTGCTTAACAACTGCAAAGAAGAAAGTTTTAAAAGCATACCAAAGAGGTTATTCACAGCTGTATGACAAACCACTGTCAAAACACACCAAATCACAACCAAACTCAAGCAGAAAATGACAAAATATAAGACCGTAAAAATGATGGAAATTGTGCAGGACAGGCATTTTAGATGAACAAATACAATCTGTACCAGCATAAAGGACCAACACATCAGAGAAAATGATACCCAGAAAAGTTGTCTCAAGACATAAAGGCAAAAACATAAAATTCAAATGACAGGACACCAAAAGTAAGGGACAAAAACCAGGGAAACCATTCAGTTGTATTAAATCAAGCACATCCCTGACCCCTGACTTCATCTGACCTAGCAGAATGCTAAACATGGCATGAGAAAAATAGAATTATGTAAAAACATAAGCAAAATGATGTTAAGATAAAGTGATATTGGCCATACCCTCACATACTGCCACAATCCTCTTAAGCAGGTACCCAAGCTGGTCTGAGTCAGAACTTAGACAAACACCTCAAAACCAACACTTGGTTGCTGCAGAAATCAGGTGTTTGACTTTCTGTGGTGTGCTCATGCTGGTGGTGGGTTAAGTGACCAGCCCACATAATTCACAGCCATTGGCTTGATTGATCTCTTATCAAACAGTTCCATGAAAATTAGGCAAATCACTGGAACCACACCAATTACCACTTGCTAAGAACTTGGCCATTATGCTGGGGACCTCCCTTCCTTCCCCCTTCCTCCCCGCAAATTGTATAAATATTCCAATTATTGCTATGAAAACACATATGAAGATCTGTTGTGCTATATTTTATGGAGTGAAGTTGTTCTGGAAACAGACATCTACAAATATAATTCTACCAGTTTCCCATCTCCAGTCTCTCCTCTGAACCATGTTGAGATGGGAAGCTGAGGCAGAAGAGTCTTATACATATTCTAGAAATACTATTTAACACATGCAGCCTATGTAAGGGAAGAATAAATTATTGAGGAAGTACTGATCTCAAAAATGCATAGGTCCCTTTCACCCTTAGACATGTTGGAAGAGAACTTGTGAATGACTGAGACAGAGTACCATGTGTAGTGGAGGGCTTTTCCACTTCTAAAGTTTCTGATTTTCATCCAGTCAAAATCAGCAACATCATACACTTTTAATTAGCTGCAACTCTGATAAATTCTATTTCTCGTTTCAGTCCAGTTTGTATCTGCCAGAATAACACTTCATGTCATCACCACCATGCCTGATGAGAAGTCTGAGGACATGCACAGGCTGCTGGGACCTCAGAGGGTTTAGCTCAGACAGAATTTACCTTTCTTCTTGGATGCTTTCTGCAGCTCTCCACAAGCTCCCTTCTACTGAGAGATAACAATAACAGTACTCATGGAAGCTAGTTTAAGTAGTCAGAACTATTCATTCACTGTGGCTAGTACAGTGTAAACATAGCCACGAAAGTTTCTATAAAGCATATTGTAGGCAGACACCAACTTGCTCTGCTAACAGTCTGAGTAACCCAAAAGCCACAAGTTTGCATAGGTTGGCATCATGTCTGAGGAAGCAAGCCCTGTGAAGAGGCAGGAGATATTGGTTTGGGCTCTGAGACAGACGAAAATGGCTACAGAGCCTCTGGTCAGCTTGGGGGGTGTGTGCATGTGTAAAAGGGGCTCATGTAGGCATTTGCCACGCAGGCACAGCTGACCTCCTCAACACTGTAAGAATTCTTTTCCTGGCAAGACTGAAACCCACAGGCTGGCCAAGTGAAGGAGAAAGACAGTCCTTTCCCCAAACACAGGGCTTCGTGCTCAACCACTGTCAGTCAAGCATCACAGCATGGTCCACATTCAGATGAAAAAATCAGAGGTGAAAAGGGTTGATATGTGCATCAAAGGGGAGATAACATAGTGGGGAGTGTGTCTGGAGAACTGGTGGGAGGTGAGGGGTTACGGTGACATGATAAAAGATATACATGGCATTCTCAAAATCCTCAAACTGCATTGTGCACATGTGGATTGATAACCAGCATGATTTTTCTGGTAATGTTATGCTGTAGATGCATGAACAATATCTCACCAGTGGATAATATCAGTTGTCGGTTATATACATGTTTTATAACAACCAGAACACTCTTTTTCAAAAAGCTGTTGGTGGTTGGCTTTGATTTCTTTTTTTTCTGCAGCAAAGCTTGCTTTCCCACTCTTTCAAGTTCATGGAAGCTAACTGCAGAGAAAGTAAAAATGGTATTGAACACAGTGAACAAAATAATTAGAAAAATAGTCTACTATTTAAAAATGTTTTGCTGGTTTTAAAAGTGTGCCTTGTTTATTACCCTTAAAATGAAGGCAAGTGCCCTGTGTTCAGTTATACAAATCAGATGTCTGACAAAATAAGATGAAATAATAAAGAAGCACTTTCAGAAAAGGGCAAGCAATGTAGCAGGTTTATAAGCTTCAGTCAGAACACACATTATACGTAGTTTTAAATAAAATTTTATGCAAGTAATGCAGAATACTCATAACTCGAAAAAGGTAACATCAGTAATAAGTACTACAACAAATCTGTGCTGAAGTTGAAACAATCACTTCCTATGTTTTCTGTCCTTTTAGCTATATGATACATTTTTTCACATTTCCCAGAGAGTCCTTATATTATCTTCTTGGAACAGTTTTTCTACAATGACTCACTGTGATTTCTGGAACTACCATAGGTAAGATACAGTTCCCATGACAGTCTTGAACTGCCTCTGTTTGGACAATTTCAGGGACTCCCTGAACTTAAGACATGACCACCACCACACAGGATCAACCCAAATGCCCATCCAGACCAACATCATTGCTTAACAACAGACAAACTAGAAACCTAAGAAAAAAAAAGGGGGAAAAAAAGGGACAAGTGTAGCACAATCCTTTCCCTGGTCCATCACACCTACATCCAAAAATAAACAGGTAGAAAGCTACAGAAGTGATGGTTGCCTACAGTTAGACATGGAAGTCATAGCTACTAACAGCTATTGACATCTAAGGACAGTGACAGTGCAGGGAACCCCATGCTCCAGATGCCACCCTAAAAACCTCTTAATTTAACTACAGAAAAATATGCACAGACTTTATTATCTTAGGCTGAAAGCATATAAACAATTCCTCTTGGAACATACTTCCCTACAGAACTTCAAGAAAAAATTCAAGATGGAAAGCTCTTTTCTAAAGATTTAACAATTACTTTTATCTATCAGCAGTGCTTGATAGGGTTATAGTGCAAGTGTCCCAATAAGAATCCCTGTTGACATCAAAGAGAATGATCCCAGATAGATAACTCGAGGTTCTGATGTCTTAATATGTATATCACCATGCAATTCAAAATACTTCCTTGAAAAATTAAATATATTTTTTCAAAATCGACCAAATTTTAAAAACTTACAGAAATCACCTAATTCTGGAAAACTATTTAATTTGGTATACTTCAAACTCATTCTGTCAAACAGGACTCTGCATAAAAAAAAAAATAAGACACTCTACCTTGCAATATGAACATGCAAATATATTGCTGTATACATATGTATTTGAAATATTCCCCTGACTTTCAAATAATTTATACATATCTCATAACTGAGAAGATTTTTTTTTAACATCAGCCTTGCAAACTCAGCTCAGGATCTGGAAACAAATTTGTGTGCCAGCTACTGCAGTGAATAGAGAGCTGACTTATTTGTTTACAAAACCTAACACTATGTAAGAGAAACCTTGGTAGGAACCAATTCATACTTTTATTATACAACAAATAAAAAAGGTGCTGGAATAAAATGCAGAAAATACCAGTCCAAAACTGTTCTGTTGTGAGCATCCATTACACAGAAGAATAATAGAAAGTAATACTTCTTAAAAGTTGGTTTTTTCGCAATAATCACAGAAAAACATCTTTGCCTAAAGTCAACCTTCCTTCACTGCATCAATACACTAATACATTAATATTTTCAAATTATTTCCCCCCCCCACCCGCTAATACTGATCTTATTTCAGACATTATTCACAAATACTGGTCCCTCAGGAATCTCCATTCAAATAGCAGGAATTTTGTTTGCATAATGATGAGGAGAATTAAAGAAAATAATCTTGATTGAGGTGAAGTTAGTCACCTAAGAGGTGAGGGCAGAGGAGGAGTGCTGTACTCTGATGCAGGCCAGGTAGCTGCACTGTTTCTGCTCCCCAGGCTTCTGGATTATGCCAACAAAGCATGCTGAACACAACTTGAAAACATGGGCTCTACTCTGCAACTGCTTTCTAATACAAAGTGAAGTTTGTGTACTTTTTTTCAGCAAAATTGTGGATTAATTCAAAACTAAAATGTCATTTTGCTACAAAAAAATAGAAATGGAGGAAAATTGCCCACAGTGAAGCATAAAGCAATTTAGATAAATAGTAGTTGTTCCGAGACCTCTGCACAAGCCTTGGACTGAACATGACATTTAAAATTTTTTTGGATCAGCACTCTTGTATTTCATACAGTACTTTAACCACATGACTCCAATCCTTCTGTTCCTAGAACCAGCACAACTACAAATATAAATTAAAAGGCTGTTCTTGCATACCTTACATCTGGTTAGAGTTAGGAAATGCTAAAAATCATGTGAGAGAGTTTCTTCTTTCAGGCTGCTGAGCTTGAAATCCTTGCTGTTTCCTGCTTTTGCAAGATCCTCAGAGGCAAGTGGTCCTTAAAAAGGGATGGCTATTTTGCTTGCCATTGCAAAAGGCTGAAATGACTTTGATGGGCTGAGCTATGGCTTTGAACTTAGAAATAACTAAACATTTGAATGTATGCAAGATAACATAGAAAACAATTCACAGTAACCAATGTGATACTAAAACCTCTCCTCCCCAGGCTTTGTACCCAGTAGGTGCCCACACTGACTGCACAATGGAGCACAAGGCATGTCACGTAGGTGCAGACAAGATCCATGGGGCAGTTTGGTTTTGCCACACCACACAGCCGAGTCTCACCTGTCACTGCCCTGATGATGGTACAGGGTATAGGGCCCATACTCTGAAAGAAAAAAATACCAACCCCTCTTACAGCAGTGCTTTGTGTCCATAATGTGCCCACTTCAGGTGCAATACACATCTAGCAAAGTAATTCTGAATTTCTCCAGGATAACCGTCTATGCCTACACACTCACACAGAATCCTGCTGGGGTGGAACAGAAGCTTCCAACCACACACATTTTGTCGGCAAATCAGCAGGAGTCTGATTTCCCAGAGCTATTCCCTTGAGGTGGTATGCTGCATAGTCACAAGCAGTGGCTCTGAATGACTTTTGTCACCTTTAAGGTCTCCTAAAAATCCACCACTTCCAAGGCAGATGGCAGGCTACACCCCCAAAGAGCAACTTCACAAGAAGCCTTTGCTCTGCGTGGGGATGCTGCCTAGGGAAGCTGAACTTTTGCTCCTCCTCTTCTATTTCCACCTGCTTTTTTCCCCTTGAGTTTCATCACTTGTATGTCATACCATTCACATTTTACTCTCCCATGTTGTAAGCTGTCTGCTCCATTCAGTGTCCTTCAAACGGGTACTCACACGGAAGTCACTCACAAGGTCACCCAAAGCATTTCCATTGAAGAATTTGTGTTGCTGCTTGTTTGCTAAGTTATCTGTGCTCTGTATGTTTTGAGTAGTGATAAATGCACCCAAACGTTCAGAATCATAAGAAAGGTGATGGGAATGGTTGAATTTCAAAACACAGGTTTTCATGCGACTGTGAGAAGACTTAAGAACAAACGGTAGTATTAACAAAACATTTTGTTTACTGCATCAGTTACAAGTTACACTTGAGGAATGACACTCTTAACAGTGTCAAGAAGAAGTGGCATTTACTTTATAAGGAGTAAATTTTAACCCAAATAGGATCAGAAACCAAGAAAAATTCTTACTTTTTTCTTTTTTTCAGAGAAGTGTCTCTGTTTACACTCCAGTGTCATGGAAAAAATTTACAATATCTATGTTGTGGGTGTCTTTTTTTGTCTCCCCAGTGATTCCAGAAATTAAGAATATTTGGATATATTCTATAGTCACCTATTTTAAATAAAAAATCCTGCATATAACTAGCCACCTGACATGGAATAACCATCTCCTTCCCATACACCCTGCTGACTGTACTGACTGTAGTACATTGGGGTGACTTGTCCTAGGCAAATGCAGCAGTTCCCTCCTGCCACATCTGCAGACTAGTCCCAAGACAGTGACTGTCAATGGATGTTTCTTAAGGGGCACAGTGAGATGACAATTATGGGGGCTTCTTCCAACTACCTCCCCATGTATGAATCATTCTCTTAGATTTACCAGGAATTACTATGTTGTCTATATTAAATGTGATTCTAAGCAGAAGTCTTGCTGAAACATTGAATAAAAACTGTGCTGCCGGTGACATTAGATATGCTGAAGGGAAGAGTCATTGGACACTTGTCTGCTAACCACAGCAAAACACTTCTGCAAGATGGATGATCCATATTATTGATACCACAATGGTGTCACTGTGATGGAAAATTGTACAGGTTTTCTTTTTGTCTTTTTCACTATTTTCTCAGAATGCATCACTGACAGTAGTAATATGAAACTGCTCTTATTTGAAATGTAGTGGCCTAGAAAATACATAAACTGATGCCAGTGTGTCTGCTACAGCACAGAAGAATCCCAGGGGGCTCCTGTTATAAGATTATTCCAGTACAGGTCAACTGTTGCAATATTCAGCAACCTAAATATCATTAAAGTAGTAATTCCCTACTATGTCCTTTCCTATATAACACTTTTTGAGCAAAAACTTTTATGTCTTCTCCAGTACATGTTTTTGAATATGCTGATCTGGCTTGTTCTTACAAAAGAAATGGGTGATCTGGAGAAACGAATCTCTGTTTTCAATGCTGCAAAGTGGTGTGTTCATGTGGTTCACTCTACATCACAGTTTTGCTTCCTGACTCCTCTGCATGGGTACAAGAGACATTTACTTCATATATTATTTAACTGGTAAAATTAGGATCCTCTTTCCCTCCCAAAGTTCTAGAAATGTAGGCTCATTTTAAGAGCAATTTTCTGTATGATCTGGCATGAAGTTACTGCCATGGAAGGCACTGACAGCAGGGAATGATTTCCTTCCAAAGTTGCGAGATACATTTTAAAACCAGGAAACCAAACATTGTGTTTATTCATTTATGCTTTTGAAGTGTGCAGTATGGACCCCCCAATTCCCAGCATCACTGGGATTCCCAGCAACCAGTGGCAGTTCAGCCTTTTCTGAGCCTTTGAGCAAACTTTCCTGTAACTCTTACAACTTAGGCTGACTACATGCAATACCATTTGTCGCTGCAATAGCTGCCAATTAGCATATGCAAATTATGAATTAAAATATGCAAACCATATGTAGATTATACTTATTTTTAAAAGGCTCACCTAAAGAGGGGGATGTAGCTGTCACTTTTAACAATAGCAAACACCTAATAGCAAACGCCTACATGTAAAACTGCTAAAAAGACACATCCATGGTGCAGCATTGAAGCACATCTGAACTTATATCCTCTTTCAAGATGCAAAATAAGTTTTTATAGGATTTTTTTTGGCATTTGTTCATGATGTATGGCATACATATGCCTACTAGCAAATGCTTTAAAACAGGATATCTGGAAATATTGCAACAGACAAGCTTGCAGAGAACAACCTTTCCACCGAAGATGTAAGCGAGCACATAATGCTCTACAAGACAGACAGCAAGTACTAAAACCCCTTGTACCATGAATAAAAAGGAATGATTTGGCTTGGATTATTAGGTCACTGCTTTTCTCTGGAAAGTTGAGCCCTAACATGGAATCACAAACTCATGAGGAGCTCCAAATTCTTAATTTATCATAATTTTCCCTTGAAAATCTTGTGAGCAAATTTCAAAGCCTCTCCTATGTTCTCTATAATGTCCTATAGCAAATAGTAAACTGGGGGAAATTATTTCATCAATAAGCAATTAATTATTTTCACTCATGCTATACAGATGGGTACTGAACATGTGGGGAATTCAAACAGAAAGCCTAAAATACTTCCACTGAAAATAGTGCTCCTACAGCCCAGTTCCCAACCTACGCACAGTTTGACGGAAGTGCAATTGTAGGACAATAAATGTTACTGAAGTACTTACAGCAGCAACATTCCAGGAGCAGCCAGAGTAGTACTGGGCAACTACATATTATTCGGGTAATCTCTCTCTATGTACAGGCATGAAAGACAACGCTATAAATGTATCATCCTCAAGGAGGTTAAGGACAACTTCTTGATGCGAGCAAACCCCCATAGGAGGCGGAGTGGGAGCAGCGCAGGATGTGACCAGCCTTAGCTGCTTGCTGTCACCCCACCGGGAGCTACAAGCCCAGGAGGAGACACCACAATGGCCTTGTGAAGGTTTCTGCCCCAAACCAGGGCTTGGTGGTGGCTGCAGCTGCCTGAGCAAGGCAGTATGTGACAGAAGCCCCTCTCTGAGGTCACCACCTCCAGAGGAAGAGTAGCAGCAAACAGCAGGGATGGTCACTTCTAAAATAACTACAGCTGTTACCACATGTGACTGTGCTCTAACAGTGTGGTTTGCAGCCATTATTTAATTGTAATTTCAGCTAACCATTTTGCAATAACTGATGGCTGAATAAGAAATCCAACAACTGCCTATATGGCCAAACAAATTATACTCTGCTTATAATACCTTCTTAACTCAGCCACCCACCATGGCTGAAATATTTGATTGCTAAATTGATTTTTCATTAATTTAATCTTTGAGGATGATTATTATTCTGAAGCTGGACCACACACAATAAAAACAGGCATTATATTAGTCATATAGTCACAGGGCACATAGGGAAAAAGGCATGAGCCCTGGCTGACGTATAATTTGTTGTTCCGATGCCAACTTGCAGAATACCATTACCTCATCACAGTTGGTCTCATAGAAGCAAAGAGAAATTTGGGTCCCATTAGTCCTTTTAAAAATTCTTGACCTTGAAAATGTGAAAGTACTTGGAAGAGAATATTAAATAGCTGTAATAATAATAAAAAAATCTCGACGCTGAAATTTCAAATTAAGGAAAGCTCTTTCTCATTTCAGAAGACACTTGTTACAGGAAGACAGTGTGTCCTGAAAGTACTCTGTAATAGTTTCACAGTAAATAAATGTTTTTAAAACCATGGAATATCACTAGCATAAAATACATCCCTGCAAAAATTATAATCAATTATCAAAAGGTTTTTAATACACTTTACAAATACATGTCACTGAGACTACTCACACAAATGTTTGTGGGAGAGCAAGAGAGAGACCTTAATGCTTTATCCATGAAAATTTGCTAGGAACAATCTATGCCTACTCCAGTGAATAAAAGACATGGCCAGCAACATAACTTTGGGGTCAGTGCAAACCATGTCAAAATTCCGACTTGCTAATGCTTTCTAATTACCTCTTTTTTTCTGGCAGTCACCATTTGTAGGTCTTAACTATCCCAGCAGAACACTGCTGACCTCCTCATGGTCTAGAGAGGGCAGTCTTATTTCTAAGGTTAATATTCTCCCTTTTGGCAAGATTTTCACTTTATTTCTGGAAGTAACCCAGGCCCAAAAGGCTTCAGCAGGATACCCATCAACTAATGAATTAATCATCTACACCAAAAATGCCTAAAGCCCTGGACTGACCTGAAACTAGTAGTGTCTCAAGCAGATTAGACCCATCAAGGACCTCTCTTTAACACTGAACCTTTAAAAAATGGAAATAGAGAAGAAATGAGGGAAAACTAGCTTCTATGTAATTTCTCCCCATATTATAGGTACATAAGAATCATAACAGCTTTTCTGATGAAGGTGTGAGGAAAGGAAGTGTAGTAATAATACAAAAGATATAGATGGTTCTTGACATATGTCCTTTTTGCTGCTTAGCAACATGCCAATGTACTGCTTTCTTTTTCTGTTTCAACTTCCTGCAAAAAGGATGTTTATACTAGAAGAATTGATTTTTTGCAGAACCCTATGCACAACCTTCTGCAGAGCCTGCAATGGTAAAGCAGAGGATACTGTGCTCTGAACAGAGCCCAGAGGGTTCTGTAATTGAAATACGAAAATATTTTTCAAACAAGACAAGTGCTCTCCAGTAGTGTGAGCCAGGCAAACCCAAGACGCTCACCTCCCTAAGAATTTTCTTCTCCTTTCTTTTAATAGTGACTCTTGTCATTTAAAGTGCTCTATTAAGACATACTGCTTCCCCTCCCCAGCCTCAATCCATTACTGTAAAGGAGTAAAGTGAAGAAACACTTCATAGCTGAAATCAGGTAACCTTTGTTTGTCAGAGCCCCTTTCTTTTCTTACATATATTTTTAAAATTGTTTTTATTTCCTTAGGTTGGAATATCTCATTGCAAGTATTTTTAATAAAAAAACTTTCCCGTATATTTAATTGTTACTGACAGGCATCTGAGGATCAACATTTTTATCTAACCAGAGCCTTCGCATTTCTTATCCTGACAGAAATGATGTGCATTTGAATTTCTACTGGTGGAACTCACATTGCAAGCATCTTAACTTCCAAGAGGTTCCTTCCATATTCTATGCCAAATTCAATCTATTACTTCAGTATAACTTACTACTACACTTTTCCAGGGTAGAAGTTTGCATGCAATAGAGAGAACACTATGTTTTTTGTATTTTTTAAGGTTTTCACTTGCGTCAGAAAAGAAGTAAATAGTATCAGTAAAGTTTACCGGTATTAAAGGTGTTTTATGTCCTCTTAGAAGCCTAGAAGTTTTGTTTGCACCCATTTTCTGTTTCCTTTGCCAAAATTATGAAATGTAGGTTTCACAAATGAGAATAATTCCATATTTTTTTAGAATGTAATGTAGCTTTTGTACAGTCTATAATATCTCTAATACATACATAAATCTTCTGATTTGTTTTTAGTCTCAAGTGCCACTTTTCTCCGACCCTGCTGTTTGCCCCCTGAAGAGCATGTGGACAGCAATCTAGTCTCCTCTCACCCTTATATTACTGCACTAAACAAACCACAACCTTTTATTTTGTTTGCAGGACATTTTGTCTGCTTCTGTATCATTCTAATCGTCCCTATAAACCTTCTTAACACTAGCATCTCTTGGATTTAATCTTCCTCAAAGTGGGTGTACAGTTTTTCAAAAAGCAGGCTCTCCAGTGCTGCTACAACATTAACATTTCCCCATCTCCACAGGAAGTATCTCATTTGATACTTTCTAGGATTGCATTGCTTTCTTCACAGCTGTATCACATCGGTGACTCATAGTTATTCTATGACTGATTGTTACACACAGGTCTTTTGCCTCCTCTGTCATTTTCAACCGATAACTCTCTAGCAGAAAATTCTTCCAGCAGCCCTTAAGTGCCATCGGTACTCTTAAATTTCATCTTATTTCTATTACTTTAGTCAAGGTCAGAACATTTTTCCTGGGTAATATTCTGATCATCCTTTATATTAACGATGCCTCACAATATTTTGCCACCACCAAATTCCATTCCTCCAGTTCTACATTTTGTGCCAAAACCATTAATTAAAATGTTAAGTAAGTCAAGTACGCTAGACCGATCCTTGAAAAATTCCACTGATACGTTCCTTCTAGTGAGACAGTTCCCCATTTAACACAACCTGTTGTAATGGCTTTTTTACTCAGCTCTATTCCATTCTGCAGTGCCACTACTAACATCCACCTCATTCAGCTGGACTAATAATTTCCCATGTGTGATCCTGTACCAAATGTTGAACTTTGACTAATATCAGACCTACCACATTTTCTGAATGTCTAGTTCCTCAGCGTAGACTGGGATAATGACTTTGATAAATCTACATTGCATTTGTTTGAATGTTCTAATACTGCGGTTTCATAAAACTAATTTAAAGGTCAGACAAGATGAGACTGTAGTAAATAACCTCTTAGGAAAATTGTCATTAAAGAAACTGTATTTCACAGCAACCTATGAAATAAAGGCAACTTATAAGCAAGAAATTAACTAAAGCACTTAAAAATCAGCTATTAACCAGCGGTGATCAAAAACAGTTGTAAGAAAAAGTATCATTTATAATGTGGATTTGGTATATGGCCTTACAATACAACATATAGTAAGAAATAAACATCCTTATATGAATCTTTATTTAAAACATAAGTATCCTCCTATAGCTAGTAACAAAGTAAGCATTTAGACATATTCACAATACAGGAAAAGAATTGAAAAGCACAGATCTGTGACAATCTATCGAGCTTCTTTCTCACTGACTATGGAGCATAGCAGGAAAATAAGTGCTAGGCAAAAAAATTAAAAATGACAAATTCATGAATTTTTGCTCTCCAAACAGATAGCACATTTTCTAGGCAGGTTAGAGACTTGATTAGTGACTGATTAGCACTATGCTCTAGCAGGGGTTTTGAGTTTGCTATTGCTCAAAAGTAAGTGAACATGGTTGTTAGCCTAAATTCAGTAGTTACTATGTGGCTGTGGAAAGAGTTTTGGAAAATGTTCTGCACCACTGGACCCATTTTTTCCTGGAGCTTTTTCAGATCTTTACTGGGGAACTGAACTTACCCAAAAGGCAACCACTAAGCACTGATAACAAGGATGTTTCTGAGAGCATGTAACTAAATTAACATGCCTATCCACAGCTGAAAGGAAGTCTGACCAGGCTGTAACACTGCAGCTTGCCTGAGCTTTAAACATCACATTGAAAGGAACCACAAATAGTGAATATGGCAGTATGTGATCTCATTTGAAAGGATGTTCTGGATGAAAGACTGCCCAAGCCCAGACCAGAGGCCAGCTGGGCCTCCTGGGATTGCCTCACTGCCTTCTCATGCTTTCTGGAACTCCACAACATCCCGGCTGGGTGCTCCTGTCCTTCCTGATCTGATGAAGGCTGCTGACAAGACCCAGCATGACTCAGGAGGTAGATATGACAGCTGGGTGGCTGCCTTATGGCTGACTCCTGATTTACCTGGATCACAGGACAATCACCTCTGCAGTCAGACAGTGGGATGGGGGGGGGAGGGCACAAAATGCTTCCCGAAGGAAAGTCTATAGGGTACATAAGTTTGGAAATAATGCCAAGAATATGTCAAATCACCAGTTCCCTCCAGAATATTACATTAAGGTCAGTTTGCAGCCTTAGCTCCAAGCCACTTAAAGATCTGGGTGTGGGATGTTTAAAAGCCTGTTTAAAGCTCAGGAGTGATGACCCTTTTCCTCTGGTGCAGTGTCTATCATATGAATAAAGTTAGTTCCTGCAAGGGCTTCCTTCTCTCACTTCCATGCTTGAAAAACAGATTTTGAATTTATTTTCTTCACCTTGGAATTTATTAATATACATCTGTAATGAAAAATGTTTCTACAATTTAAATATGATCTATCCATGACAGTGAATGGGTTTGTTCCTATGTCATCATTACACTAAATTTAATGCTGTTTCCCAAAATCGTTACAGTGCATCAAGAAATGCTGCTACTACCTCACAGATTGTTTGGCTATTAAAATTAGTAAGACCTTCTGGTACACACGGTAGCATAAATAAAGGTAAAGTTAGAGCTAACAGGAAGAATGGTGGGAAAAAACAATCCAGCCACACATTTTTTCCAAGAAGGAAGAATAACAAGATTGCAGACAGCAAGAGCAGGATGAAAAAAAAAAGTGGTCTATAGACTGAATCAGATGATGTTAATTAAAAGATGAAAACTATTGTTTTTTGAATGAAGTTATTAGTGAGGACTATCAGGCAGAATCCATCTTCCCCTACATTTTCAATATCAGAAATGAAAATACAAAGGTATAATATGAAGTACATTGGTAAGGAACAGCTGAAAAAATTGAGGAAAATTAGCCATTTCCTAGATTACCACACTACCTTCCCTTACTATCTTTTAAAAATGTTATATATGGATTCACCACAGTTACAGTTGAATGTAAGAGTAACTCCTGTTTTCCTTTGTGATGAGCTGGACTATGTATCATTTTCTAGAGCAGTAACTTACATGACTGTGGGACTGAACTTCTCCACATTCTTTTGAGTAGTGCTTTTGCATGGAACTACAGTAGTCTAAGAAGGAAAGTCAGTGGGGATGGGCCCCCATACTTCACATTATGGAAAGCAGCAAAAAATAGATTAAAATAACAGAGTTCATTACTGCGTGAGCTGCTTCTATTACTACAGGAACTGCAGGTGCCAGAATAATTCCTTGTCTGCTGTACATGTATCACTGGAACTTGCACTATCTCTAATAACAAAGATGTCTTTGTAACTCATCCTGCAGGCACATGCATTTTACTGATCTCTCTCATGGACAGCAGTACATGTTTGCTCACTCCTTTTTAAAATTCCTTTCCAAAAGAAAACCCAAGCAAACAGGGGGAGTACAGTCCTGTTCTATCAGCTGAAGAAAGGCTCCAAACAAAAAAGGAATCCATTCTTTTCATGAAGGAATGAAGGAATTCCTTCATTTCTGTGACTTCATGAATGGGTCTTTCCCCTGGCCTTTCCTCGGCAACTGCCGGGTTTCCGTCTATGGCATGTCCACAGCCCAGAACAAGGTAGCATGGCCAAGGTAGTGCTGACCTGGTTCCTGATGAAGCACCTTAGCTGGCCTCAACTTACACAGCTCACACCTGGCCAGCCCAGATTCTGTACGTCTGCCAACAGACAGGGTAGTTGTCTGCCCTTGGTAGTACCTGGTCTCCTGAGCAGCTTCTAGAGGCCACTCTGGTATGTCAAGCATGCACAGGTGCAACATCATCTACTGGACAAAACCCCGTGTTTAGATTAGTTGAAAGCCATAATAACAACTCCTTGCTCGCAGGTATAGTGCAGGAAAAGGTCTGCACGACATTCCTTCACACCTCTGCACAGTGGAGTGGATATGAAAGAAATAGAATTTTACTCATCAAAGTGAGTTTCTGGTTAATTACTACTTCTATTTTTAAATTGTTTTATTTATTTTAATAATATAGGCTTAGTTTGCTATGGAAGAAGAATAATTCATGGTTTATTGATACAGATATAATTATGTCAAACAGCATAACGAACCTGTAACCAATGTTTAAGCTTAAATAGCTCACTATTGTATAAACTGTTACCTCATTATTTTATACATATGTCTCAGGGTGTGTGTCTGTGTACACCTACACAAACACATTCCAAATATAATCACCAACAAATCTTGATTACAACATAAAGGGAAAGCTTTAAAAATCTAACAAGTATTATCACATAAATTTTAGAAAAATTACATGTAACAGACCAACATGCCAAATAGCTGTCTTACCAGTTTATATTTGGCACTCTGATGATGAGTACCTTGTACTTAATAGTCAAAGATGTCACCTAAACAGAATGCTCTTCAGATATTTTAAACCGTGTAAAACTCAACATATTCTTTCTAACTTACAGCTTTTTTCCAAGCTATGTGACAATGTCTATACACTTTAAATAAAATAAATAGCTGCAAATGTAATTTACAGCTTCATCATACACAAACCTCTTCTGAAAATTCTTAAACACTGCTTTTACCTACATACACATGTGAACATACGTGCTGTAACTGCCACAAAAAATATTTTTATAAGTTTTCCATCCTTCCTGAAGGACTTTCAAATCAGAATGCAGGATCTGAGTTTTATACTCTTGCTTTGAAAAATCTAATTTTCCTTGCCATTTCTGAGTTTTAATTTAAATACTAAAAAAATACATTAATTAAAAATCCTATGTAGCAGAGTAGCAACATATACCTGGACATGATCTACAGGATGAATGAAAGTAAAAGCTGAAGTATAATCAACACTCTGCACATTTTGGTAAGTCAGAGTTTTCTCTGAGAGAAAAGTGATTCCTACTGGGATGTTATTTAATACGGTAGAACAGATTCTAACCAGCTGCTCCTTTCATATCCAGGGAAACAGAAAAAACAGACTGGAGATGTCTTACTATTACTTTTGCGAGCTGTTACTTTGAACAAGCTACTTACAATACAGAAAATAGCTATTGATCCTTTAATGAGTGGAGTACATAACACAGTATTTGATCTTGCATGCAAGGCATTTCTTGTAATGGGAAGTTATTCTACAGGAGAGTACAAAATTAATACACTACTAACAGGAAAAATCAACAGCACACAGATGTAAAGGTAAATATCAAAAAATAAATAAACTGATAATACCATTCCTGGTATATTTGTGAAGAACCTTACCTGTGTTATTACATTAACTGCATTAGTCATGTAAATCATAACTAAGTGAAAAGAACAAGTTTGAGGTTTTTTCATAGTGATAGTCTTTGTATTAAACCATCTAAAAATCATTCTTCAAATGGAACAGTAAACCACATGCCAATCCATAGTAGGAAATCCTGATTTCCAAAGTCAAAAAAGGTTTCAATTGTAAATATTCAAAATGTTCTTGGCAATCATAATTTTCCATATATCAAAGATTATTAATATTGTTATTACATTGCCTCTCACAGTTTTACACTCTTAATTTTATCAACTCAATACAGAATTTGACTCTGATAGAAGCTGAATATTGTTGTAAGTATCCAGTGCTGACCACTCACTTAGCAGTTGACCAAAAATTTTCCAAGGAAACTCAAACCCTCCCAGTTTTAATTAACAGATTGTATTTAGCATTCTCCCTGACCAAGTATGTAAATAATCTTGTTAAATAGCTATAGTAATCAGACAAAAATATGTATATATTGATACTGTTTCTTCTCTTAAACCACCTCTGCTAACAGCAAAACTGTCTCACCTGGAGAAGAGCTAGAAAACCACCTGATAGAGTACTAATTCTCAATATTTTTATGCATTTACAAGATATCAAATGGTATTAACAATGGCCAACTACTACACTAATGTATCTCCTCCTGGACAGACTGAGGGGTTTATTTCCACTTTTCTCTCACAGTGGATCTCACAGGGAGTGCTACATGCCTCAGTGCTGGATACACATTAGTCCTGTGGCAATTTTCCTAGAGCTGCACATTTGAGAGACTCATATAGCCTAGAGACAGATTTGCGATTAACTGATATCTCTTAAAAAATCCTAGGCTGGACTGGCTGAATGCTGACAGTAAACAGATTTGTACCTAATGCAATGGAGGAGATATTATTTAAATATTTAAACTGTAGTTAGCACTGTGCTTTTCATCTGCAAACTATTTAGTAATCAGTTTCCGTTATGAGATTACAGGTTGTTCATTGGCATATCAGGTACAAACTAGAGAGGCCAAATTGCTGAGTGACATCTTTGTCTTATTTCTCAGGGACAGTTCTTACTGTCAGGGGGTTTTGTGCAAGAAGCTACGTTTAACATGGTTTTGGGGCACACTGCTCCATTTCAGTGTGTGCAAATATATCATCTTCCCTCTTCTCTGGTTCCATAGAGAAGTGACACGGGGTTAGTGTGCGTTTACAGATGTTCTCACAGTAAAAGTTGTTTGGAGGAAAATATTTAGCTTTTCAAGCAGGTTTCATGTAAGTGTGTATTACCTGTTATTACGTACAAACCCCAGCAATAGCAGCACACAATTCCTGTTCAATTATATGAGGTATCAGGTGTCATTCAAAGGACAAGATCCAGCGTAGAACATGACAAGTTGAATGTGTTGGGATATTCTAGTGAAAAGCTGGATATATCAATTCGATTTCAGCTCAGGGATGATGAAGGTAGAGCAGGATGCTTTTGTGCGGGTATGAAAAACAAGTCAGTAAATGATGGCAAGAAACCCTTCTCCAAGCACCAAAACATGGTGTTAGGTACTAAGGATCCTACTCTCTTAGTAATAGGATTTTATGACTACTTCAGTGTTTTGTCACTGTTTTACCTTTCATGAGACTTTAAAATTAAACGTAATTTCAGAAAGTTGAATACTCTAGTGTGGGTTTACATTCTGTGTACATCCAAAACAGCTGTCCTATACATTCCCTCATTAAGCACCTAGGGAATGCTAATATTAAATACAAAACAGACACATGTTTTCTTTCTCTTTCAACAGTGAGAAGTTCAAAAGAATAAACATTTTCTATTGTTAATTACACAATATATACACATATTATTCCAATCTATTTTCAAAACACATTGACTGACTAGAGAACTGCACAGCTGAGTCACACACCAAGACAGAAGTCACTAAAAATTACAGCTGTCCATTGCAGCTGTGGTATCCATTCTGCTGGGCTTTAACAACAGAAAATAGAAATCCCACTGGAGGCCAGAAAGGTAGAGAGAAGAACAGACTATAAATCAAGCAAGTACATCACTGCTGCACTTTTAAATGACATCCATCCATCTGAGATATCTAAGAAATGGATAGGCAAATTTTGACAACAAAATTATTATAACAAAATTCTTAAAAACACCACTGAATGTCACTGCAATTTTTAAGGATACAGTTAACAAGAACATCACATTCATGTGACTTTTTGTACGTGTCTAATTTTAACATAGAGATGCTGGGCTGGTTTTTCATTCTGAAACTTATCATCTTTGAGATGCACAGCGCCAATAGGTGTCTTAACAAGGGCTGGAACTGTGTCTTGTTACATGAAACTGAAGAGGCTGGTGGGTGTATCTGTCCCATGTGTCACCCATCAGGCAGAGAAGGAAGGAACAAGAATATGTCCTTTAAGGATATCGTAAGAGAGGGTTTTTCAGTTTTGTATGATGGGATATGCGTGTTCCCAGGGATATAACCTACAAATAGAAGCACCCCTAAAAGAAAGGTGATGCATAGATGAAAAGCTATATGCCTGCAGTTTAACTTAACCTCAGTGGGCTATTTTTGTGAATGGGTACATGCTCAAATGAAGAACAGCTAATATATTGGCACAATTTTTCCCAGTAAGAAATTAGGGTGTAACCTAAGTGTTGACTCCAATTTTAAGCTCCCTAAGAGACAGCAGTTCACTTGGGCCAGCCAGAGAGGTACTTCTGATTTTAGGGGCCTCCTCTGATCCTTTCGTTCCACTTAATCTGTTGGAGATTCTTCCATTCCAATCTCACCAGCAAAATTGACCTTTAAGTAAAAAAAAAAGCCATCAGTCTCCCAAAATTTCTCATTGTACCATTACAAAGTACAACTTGGAGATCGGAGGAATTTGGAAAGAACATTGGGTTTTCTGTGTTGTTGTGGTGCTTGGGCTCTGACTGAACTCCCAGTGAAATCTATGGGATTAGCAAGCACTGGCTGTCAGCTGTACATCACAGGCCTTCACAACAGTTCCTACATGGGCTGATCAGCACAGGCAGTGTAGTCACCGGGATGAAGAAAACCACAAATTGTGAAGTAGTTGAATGGAAGTCAGATTCCCCTGCAAGATCTCTGGGCCTGTGTCAGGTCCTTAAAATTACATTCTTGTAATTCATGGCTGATTCCACAAGGTCTCAGCCTGTCCTCCAACTAATCCCAGCTGGATTGTGCCAGAAACGTCCAGTGAAACCTCGAGCACTGTGGAACGGAGCGGCCATCAAACAAACCACAGCTTTCCTTCCAGCTGACCAGCTGCCTGGGCAAGGTTTCAGTCCAGAAGGACTAAGCCATCGGGGAAATCGGAGCCCCAAAGAAACAGTCCTTAGCACATGTATGTTGTCCTGAGTTTTGCAGTTTCTCAGTGTTTCTCTTTGCTGTGATACTTTCTCACTCATTCTGCTGTAAACATGGCCATGGTTTCTTGACAACTATCTATGTTTTGTTAACTGTCCTTGTTGTTTGTCATTCCATTATCCTGGGCGGAGAAATATGATAGATAGATGCTTTGACCAATGGAATGGAGAGGTAGTGATTTCTACCTCCAATCCACGGTGATTTGTAAAAACATATAAATAAAGGTCAGAGGGTTCTGCCCTCTCTCTCTTTTTGCCCTCTCTTTTGCTCTCTCTGTGTGGTCTTTCATTTGGCTCTCCTTTTTGGCTCCTCGGCCTAGCAGGCCTCATCCGTGCTACACATGTACTTAATGAAATCATATTTCTTGGGACTTATTTCAAGGGTATCTCCCAACACCAGCTCCGGTGATTAATATTGCCTGAAGGTTGCAATTTCTCTGCAATTTCTGTTATTTGCCTCCTGCCATACCCAAAGTTTGTTTTGTATTATTTTATTGTGGGTAGTGGCTCTGTTTCACATGACTGAACACAGCCACATGAGACAGGACACGCCAGGACACTTTCTCACCTTTCTAAGGGTGGCTAGTCAGTGTAATTGATTCAATTGCTATCAGAGTCAGCTAGTAATTGCCTGCCTGAGAGATCATAACTACTTTTTAATTAAAAAAATAAATAAAAAACTATTTTTGTTTTAAAATAATTTGAGTTATTCTGGTTGGGTTTTTTGTTGTGAAAATATGTAGGAAATACCTAAATGCTAAGAAAGCTACTTCAATTGAGGAAGACATATATAAATATTTCCATTTCAAAAAGACTTCACAGCTTAAAGACCTGCTGTTAGTCCTTATTTTTAAGTAATTCCTCATTTCTCTTTTCAAAAACCATAGTATGGTTTCAGCATGACTGCAAAACCTAAAAAAATGCATTTTTGTTTCTATGGAACAAAAACTTTTCCCAGTACTCACCCTTTTTCATTTATCTGAAAATGAATTGTTCAGAGAATTCAGTCTCTATGAACTGTGGCATAATAAAGCTCTTCTAAGTTTCTTTTGAAAAGTGCTGGAACTTTTAACTTTCTGAAAATAAGTTAGCTGTTGTATTCTGTATAATATCAGCCCCAAATCCCAGTCCCAGTTGCCCATCCATGCCCAGAGTCAAGTTTTTCCTTTAACTTAACAGCCTAGCGAGTTCACACAGATCAGACTCTTGTTCACAAAACAGCCTCTCAGAGTATCTGCTCATGGAAGGCTCTTTATGCAGGCAGAGCTAAGTCAACACATGCCCCAAACCAGCCTCCACAACATCTGCACCTCAGCACAGCAGCAACTGGGGCTTCCACCCCACCCTTGTCAGCAGAGGACTCATGCACCCAAATACTCCCTAAACAACCAAAATGTAAAATCTATGCTTCCATGTATTTTCCCTTCCTCTTCCAGGGAGAGAAAAAACAATGAAAAAAATACTATAAACCACAATAAATTTACAAAAAACCCCAAACCAGGGGTGACATACTGTCTTCTTTTTTCAATATATGGAACTGTTTTACACAAAAAAAAGCTCATGAAAATGTAGAGTGCTAGGGATTTTAATTTTCTTGTCAATATGTGTGCAGACATATTTTAAAATATTCTGGATTTTCAGGCAAGTAAATTCATAATATGAATACCCCATTAATATTGTAGGATATGATTCTCCGAAAGAGTTATGCATGTATTAAACTTTACATATACAATAAGCCCCACTGAATTCAGGAGCTGGCTTGAAAGAGTACTGCAAATGATACAGTTCCAAAAATAATGAACTACATTATTCATTACATGTATAAGAAAATAGCACGGTATATACATATGTATGCTTGTGTACATTTTTATTATAGACAAGAGCTCTGGTTAAGTTTGCCTAATATTTTTTATTATAACACATTGGTTTCAGTTGCTTACATCTTTGCCAAGCTGTAGTATTTTCGCTGAATTTTTCCAGGCTAGATGTTTGCCTCAGATGAAATTTTATCTTTTAACTTTCAACACAAGCAGTTTCTGTCTCTCCAAAAGAAGAAAGCATGTTAAGAAAACATGTTGTTTTCTTGTGTTAAAAAAAAAAATTTAAAAAGTCATAATCTTTTTCTTTACTGGGAAGCTCGTATATCTTGATGCGTGAAGCAACAATGGGAAGTATGGAAGGACGAAGAGGAAGGGAAAAATACAAAAGTTTCCCTAATATCTAGAATATGGTTGTATTGTGATTGAAAAATCACTTCTCAAAATTCTGATTACTAATGTAATTCACAGATATGCTATGCCTGTCCTTTTTTCCCCTCTATATTTCTCTCGGTGCACTTCTATTACAAGCACATGGTCTTTTCCTCTCCTTTGCACCAACTCTAGTGCATGTGCAGTCAGGTGGCAAGTGAGTTTAGGGAGCTGCTATGGCAGGAAAATAACCAGCATTTAAAGTAATTAAGCTTTTATGGACCTGAACTTTGAAAGATGTGATGCAAATGAAACTGGGAGAGGAAACGTGGGACAGGTAAAAGAACTATTTAATCTAAAAGAGAATCTTGATATGATCAAAAAGAATAGCTGTAAGCAATCATGGAGAAATATAAACTAGAAATGACAAGAGTTTTTAAGCATTATCACCTTGTATTCTAAATTAACTTTCTGCCAGCAGCACTGAGAAAACAATCCTAAATAATGAAGCTTGATCAATTTGATAAAGGGATTATATGACATGGTGGCCTGTAGTACCTCACTACTGGACTGACTGCATTTCTCTGTTATACCCCCTTAGTAGCAGCATTCAGAGTCAAACTCCCTCTAGGCCATGGGAGAACTATGTGGGCTCAGTCCAACGTGTGCCTTAGTCTGCTGCCAGCTGCAGTGGCAGTAGGAGCCTGCAGACAGACTGTAACCCTCCACATGAGGCTCTCGTGCTGAGAAAGGCACAGGTTACAGAACGTGTCACGCTCCTGCCCTCCTTGTACTTACCACTCAAGTGCCTGCAATTGCTGCTAATGAAGCAGGGTGGACACACTCAGCATCACATCAGAAACTCAAAAGTTAGAAAACAACTGTGTTACTGTTGGTTTTTCAACTCTAAATAGAGGTCTTGTCCTTGTGTGCAACTTTTAATTACATGAGCTCCATTTATTTTTTCCACTGGTGTGGGAAAGGATCATTTAAAAACATTCTGCTAATATACTCTATACATCCTGACTTACATGTGAAAGTAGTTACTACCTATGAAACTCATTTCAAAACGTTTCTCAGGCCGCCACGAAGGTAACTCTCTACTTCAGTTCCTCATTTCACTGCATACTATAGTTCATGCATTCCCTTAGGACACAATTTTTATTTTTAGAGAAGCCTCTATTTGCTGACTGTTGTGAAAGGAACACTCAGGAGATGCGATTAGCAGTCACTTGTTTCAGTAAACATTGAATGTAACATATGCCTCTCAAGTAATGTGTATCCAAACATACAATTTACAAATAATTAACATCATGTTAATTAGTCACATTAATTTATGCCACTTTGTGGAATTATTTCCTCAGAGTCTTTAGGAATGCTGCCAGCAGTTTGAGCCAAAGAGTGTGAAAATTTGCTTGAAGTAACTGTTGTGACTGGCTGTGACACACAGCTTGAACAACAAGCGATGAGGGGCCACAGAGCCTGATTGAAGAGCAGGGAGGCACCGAGGTGGATTGGTGCTGACAGCACCGCGCGCGGGCAGCAGCTGGGGAGCGCTCCCCAGGCAGGGCTGGTGCACACACGCGCTTCCTTGCATCCTGCCCCATGCCTCTCTCCGAAAAAATACACGCAGGAGGTGCTCAGCAACATCCTGACAAATTCTTGTAATTACTGAAGGCTATTTCAAATGATGAATCTTAGAAAAAAAAGCTGTTGAAACCAAACATAACTTCAGAACTGATAAATGCCAAAATTAAGCTTTAACTTCTCCAAAACAAAAGAGAAGCCATTTGGAATACTGGCACAATCTCAAAAAAATCAGGCACAGCTATTCTTAAATGTGTGAGAATGGAGCTACTAAACACAGCTGTACGTTTCAGTAATACAATATGAAATGTGCCTTGTATAGAATAAGAAAAAGCATTGCTGTCTGAGAATTTAGATGGTGAGGCCAAACACAGCAAGAAACAAATGCTATCTGCCATCACTTATGTTTTGTAATCAATAGTTCTGCTTGCATAAGCAATGATATATTAAAACTATATAACATTTGTATTGGGATTCCAACTGTTCAATTTTTAGGAAAAACAAAATGACTCCAGATTGGTAATTGACTGGGCAAAGAATAGCATCACCAATTTCTCCTAATGCACCTGAATTCCAAAGTACGGGGATATTAGAAACATCCCAGCTCACACTATAAATTCATTACATTTCTACAAGAAAAAGAGCAGACTGAAAAAACACCTCAAATGATAAATACACGCAGCATTCTAGGAAGGCCACACTATGACTGATAATTAGACATCCAGAAAGTCAGGCAGATATGGGCCCTGAGAAATGTATTAAGAATCTTTTTTTATTAATCCTTCTTCCAGTGCCAAGGACCATGAGCTATGATGTTAATACAAACTGATTTATGCGGAGTTTAAAAAAATTACAGTGTTGCCCCAGACTTGGGGTTTCAGTGCAGGGAAAATCCCCAGTGGTGCCTGTCTTGCCTTACTGTGGCACAAGCACTTTTGCTCTCCCTCAGACAGACACAAGTGGTCATGAAGACAGCAGTGCAAATATTCTAAATCAAAAAGCTCATTTAGTACAATCATTCTTACTGCACCTTCATTCCAAACTTATTTTAAATGCTAGGAGAGGTGTCCTGTCTTATTTGAGCTGATGAAAAAACATCCATTACTGCTCAGATATTTTTGAAAGAAGGTGTCACAGAACAGAAGTATATATTTCAAAGCTTTTCAAGGAATAACTTTAATGACTTAGTTCAGCTTATCTAAGGATGCCAACATCCTCTAAAATAAGAACATTGAAAATATTTATGTAGGTCTGGATTCTGTGCAGATGCCCTCTGTATTTGCATGGCTGTGGTAACTTCCACTGTTGAGCCTGATTTCTTTGACAATTCAATAAAATTTCATCCTAGTCATTTTTAATGCTAATTGTAAGCCTTTTGCTAGAGCAGCCGGTCCTGCTGAAAAGCCCCCACAGCACATTCAGGCATGTCTGACCATATGGCACCTTATCGTATTCAATAGAAACTCTCCAGTTCTACCTAATATTGTACCATCCCTCAGCCCCCTTCAACGGGGCTGTTGCACCCACCTGTTGTCTCTCATGCTTTAAGTTCTTTTACAGTCCTTTTTTATGTATAATTAATTACATGTGCATATACATCAGCCACACAAAAGGAACCTAAGTACTAGATGGCCACAAAACAGACCACATTAGAAACATGTGCCATTAATTAATAAAAAATCAATGGCAGTTATGCTGGAGACATTATAAGAGAGAAGAGTCTCATGCAGGAGACAGTAAATTAGTTTCTAGTTTGGGTTGAAACATCATTTTCTAAATTAGTTTGAGTTTAATTTATAATTTATACATGCCGTGGCCAAAAAGAACTATTCTGATCATGTAATCTGACCTTGTCTATACACAGAATAGAATTTTCCTGAGACACACCTCTTTTAAGAGTTATCTCACTTCATTCTAGTCTCCAACTGATGAGTCTGCCACCTTCCCTGGTGAGCTGTTCCCATGCTAAATTACCTTAATACAAGGAAAATCTGTCTCCTTCGAGGCCAAATTTGTTCAAGTTCAATGTTCACCCACTGGACCCTCATGTGCTTTTGTTTGCAATATCTAAGCTTCTAACAAGCCTGTCTTCCACAGGTAATTATCCATGTCCAATCCTAGAGTTATGTCTCAATCACAAACTGACTCAGCTCTTTCTGCTCCTTGGATAATTCCTCTAAGACTTTTAATTGTACTTCTCTGTGCTTCTTGATTCTATAGCATTTAATTATAGCAGATACTGTTTCACATTCTCTTTCACTGCAGATGGTAAACTTCTCATTTCATCCACCATTTCATCTATTTCTCTTCAAACATTGAACAGAATTATTAACTGAATGTTTCTGTATTTTTTTCAGTTTTTGTATTATTTGTTTTTATATTCTTCATATTGCAATAGACTTAGTCTTGAATTAAGGTGATTTTTATTCCTAATATCCTTTAAAATATTTCTTACTATTTTAATTCTATTTCTACTTATATGTCACTGATTTCTTTAGCCTGTCTTCTTCGCTGCTGGCATCTTTAACCTGTAATTTAAATTCAGTGCTTCTACTTCCACTTTTCCCCATTATTTCTATATTTACTTGTATTAGTTTTCCAAGATGATTCCGTATGTCATCTATCAGGGACTTTTCAGAATGTTTTTCATGTTTTTAAAGCCATGCCTTTTGGATCAACCAGGACAATCTCTTTCAACAATACCAAAGATTTACAATTCCAAATTTAAATATAATATTCCCATCATTTATGCCATGAGAGTCTTCAGCTTTGGTTAAAAGGTGGGATTTTTTTGAAGTATAAAGTGTAGACATTATTTGCTGGTGCAACAATTTCTATTCACATATATAATGATCATGAGTTGCCTATGCAACAAATACTTTTCATCAAATACTGGTTCATCTATAGAACTCCCTGCCCTGAGCAGTATTTTCTGTGCTAATGAACAAGCATCTTTGGTTTAGGAATTCAAAGGTACCTCTGATTCTGCTCACATCCAAATTCTCCATCATGCTGCAGTTTGTGAATCTTTATGTTCACTAGGATTTATGTGCCTAATGGGGAAAGCCTTTCTTAAGAGTGGATCAGGTTTAACAATGAGTGCCTTAGTTGGAGAGAAAGAAAGAATCTGGGGTTTCATTTCTGTTATCTATATACACTGAAAAATGATGACCCATGTGCCTCTTTAGAGACCTGGAGAGCTTTTGGCTCATATTAAGACAAATAACTGAGATAAGAATGAAGGTATTATTTGGTCATTTCCTGAAACCATGTAAAATCATTCCCTGAGGTACACTTCTCTGACTTTTCTCAACCTCTTATTTACGTAAATTTTAATCCAGCTCAACTGTTTCATTTAACCACTCCACAGAGGAGAGCACTGTAGGGTCCATATGACATTCTCCCATAACATTCGGTCTAAACCTGCTCTTTTACATTTCTCTCCCTTTCAAACAAATGGACTTCAGCTTTCAAGCAATGGTGGTCAGTCCATACCCACTCAATTACAATGCTCTTGAAAAGTCTCCCAGCAGCAGATTCTTTCTTTGTTAAGCAGCTTTATGGTTATGCTGTGGCAAAGAGGAGTTGTGGCAATCAATCTGGGGGCAAAGACACAATGTCTCTCAATACTTTGATAATCTAACATCTAATGATCTCAGCATCTAAGAACAAAAAATACGACCTTGGAGAGAACAGCATGCTGTCTTCATGGTGTGTAGAGCTAAATGTGTTTCTCAATGTTCACATAAGGATGCAGAAAAGATAGCCTTTAAATTCTTATGTAAGCAAAAGCATAAATAAAGCCAAGCACAGGCTAGGAATTCTTATGAGAAACGATTCGAAGCAGAGATGTGAAATCTCTCATGGGTGTGGGTTTTCATTGTTGATGTGGTAATCTTTCTATCTGATTATCACAGAAACAGGCAGATGCATGCAAAATCACAGTTACAAAACAAATTTAATTTACACAGCCAATCCTCAGAGCTGTATGTTTGCAAGTGCACTATGCGCTATTTGCCTGATAGTCAATCACAACTAAACTTGTAAGTGCCTATTTAATATATTAAAAATACAATATTTAAAAGCTTCTTCAGTGCCTTGATGCAGATGTTCTGTAGTCCATACTGATGGATTACTAACTATATTAAAGTCCATACTGAATTGAGAGCACAATTTGTTGTAGACACTGTATATTTATTAGTTTCCAGGAAAGGTTATAGTCTAGAAATAAAAGATAATTGTAAGTGTTCCTAGGATCCTTGTGTGTGTCCTTATGCAAGTTTTTCCGAAATTTTTGTTTTGTTCCATTTAGGAGAGTTTTTTAAAAAATGAAAATTTGATCCAGTTTCTTTTTAACACTAACAGACTCAAAAAACCTGCATGTCAGGGTGAGACTGGATCCTATGCAGGGGAGAGACTAACCAAAAAGATTCACCCATTTAACACAGGACCATGTGCCTACGTGGACAATGTGAATCCAGAATTTGAAACAGCCTAAACTTTAGATCTTAGGCTATAAAGTTATCTTTGTACAAACTTATAGTCAAGCATAAATTGTAGGAAATAATTTAAAATAAAAACATAGGCAGTGGTTGCAGGCATAACCAAAGTGGGCAAGGGTGATCAGCAGTGAACAAGGCAAGCAGAAACATATAACCAGGTTCTGCCTTACTGATGTGGAACCACACAACCTGGAATCCAAGGTTACTTTTTAATACATGTCAATATAGAATTAAAGAGGTAATTTAAAAGGTATTTTCATCTCTTCATACTGTTTCATCTGTACATGAAAAATATATAGTCAAAGGAGTGAAGACAACAAGGATCTAAAGGAAACTTGGGTTTTTTATCTTTTTCATCTGCTTTGAAATCCTCCTTAGACATATGTTTTTGCTTAAAACAAACAGAGGTGAATAAATCAGTTGATCAGCATTCCCCTAGAGCTGCCTGCATTAACTTTCTTGGCATGATCTCATCACTTAAGTCAATATGACTTAAGAGTTTCTCTAACAGTTTATTTGCCTCTAATTCTATACTGTTCCTGAATCTCAATTTCAGTCTACTGAACAGAAAAATGGATAGCCCAGGGATTTACTGTCAGAAGAAGCAGAACTTTTCCTTGCAGACTGAAATAGTGAGTTGCCTTTTTTCAGACATAGAAAGCTCTCCATATGGTCAACTTTGTGTTTAGGAGTAAATCAGAAGCATTCCAGAAGGAAAGTAATCTTTGTACCTGTACCTCAGTACTCTGCATTACTAAATCCAATACATCTATCTCTCTTCTCTCCAGACTTCACTACATATCATTTGGCTGAAAAAGCCAGACAGTCTATTTGTAAAACTGTATTGTGGGGAAATGCCACGTGGATGTGTTTGGAGACACTGGCTCTTTTTCTCACCACTTGTGAACACATTCAGGGAACAAGGAGATGCAAATCACCAATTTGTTCACTCAGATGTTTACTTATTGACTTACTTTCCTAAGTGACTACATACTTACAGCCAATAATGAGGCCTTCGTTTTCACCTAACAAAGGCACATTTGGAAATGAACAGATGTAGGGTGCAATTTGGCAGCCACTGCCTGTCCCCGGTAGCGGGTTGTACAATCAGGCAGAGAGAAAAGAAGAAGAAATGCGCTCATACTTTAATCCTTGCATCGTCCAAGTGCGGGGCTGGGGGCTTTCACGTGAGTGGCTCACTTTTGTGGAGACGCAGGAGTGCGTCGTGGCTGGAGAGCGGCAGGGTCGTGCTGGGCAGCACTGCCCAGGGTGGGCAGTGGGGCCAGCAGTGCCGGCAGGCAGGGTAGTGCTCCAGCAAAGCACACGGATGGAGGCCGTGTCCCCTGGGCCATGCCCCGCAGGCTCACTGCGCCAGGAGCCGCAGCCAGGCCATGCGGGGACACGCAGCACCCTCCCAGTGGTGCCCAGCTGCCACAGAAGGAGCCTCCAGTCACTTTGGGAAACAAGACTGAATGAGCCGGGGGCACTTCGCACAAGAAAAGGCTTTCTGCATCAGTGAACAGATTCTTTTCCCCCAGAACCACTCCTAGCAAAGGCTAAGCTTTCTCCCAGGTCTGCCTCAGCCTGCTGCTAACTAAGCATGAGCAGGTAACAGCACAGCCTGGTGTGCAGTCTCCAAGGGGCCCTTCCTTCCCACAAAAACTGGCCATCAGCAAAACAGACAGTAACAAATATTTTTGCTCTAAATCAGCACTGTCTGATGAGATGCCTGGTGAAAAGCATTTGCACTGAAGCAGTACAGCAGCAGGGGCTCACCGGAGCCCCTCAGCCGCAGCGACACATGGTCCTGCACCCGACCTTCCCTCCTGGGAGCCCCTGCAAGCTTATCCAAGACGAATGGCAGTCACACATCTGAAAAGTACCTGAAACCGTAGTAAAATACACATTTCAGCATTCATTCAAAGAAGCTAACTGCTTGATTCTCTCTCCCTTTGATCAACACTGAATTTCATAAAACAGCAGAACATTTCAGACCTACACACAGAATTTTAGTTTTCTAGGCACACACTGTTATCCTCTTCTCATATCAATCGAAGTGCTTCTATTTTTTTTTAATTTTAGGTTCTGGGTTTTGTTCTTTAGTTTGGGTTTGGTTTCTTTTGCTGTTTGACTTACTTTCCCCCATTCTCTTCTAATTCACGTTTTACTCCTGAACACTTCAGTTTTCTTACAAGAAATAAATCTATGGTCCTGACCACCGGGGACATTGGAAATCTTATAAAAAAATTGAGGGTAAAGTGTTAGTTTTGCCCAGTTTGCCAAAATCTAATTTGGGTTGTCACATTATGTCTTTGAAACCTTCCCTTGTAATTTCAGCTGGACAGCGCTGCACTATTACCATCCTTTGTGTAAAAGCTGCTTTCTGTGCCAGCATTTCTGGTGCAAGCAATTTCAACCCTTTATAGATTGTGTCAGACCTTCAAATTTCCTTTTTGTTCTAGTGAATTCTTTCTGAGACAGAATATCTGCTGACATCAACAACAGTGTTACCAAAACAGTGAACAAAATCTGAACAAGAGCAGCAAGAACACACTTGAGCAAAGCACACACAGGCTTAAATTTAAGCACCTAAGTGTTGAACTGGTATACTGAGCAGAACTGATAAAATGTGAATACATGGAAGTATATTATTGTCCTATTTTGTCTCACCAACTTCTAACTCATATATAAGTAATAAACCTATTAAGACATGAACAATAATAAGAATATTTACCAGACTATTAGCTAAGCAAAATAGAAGCACAGTCAGTTGATATTCTATCTAGCACAAAAAGCAACCTGTCCAGAGCAGAATATTTGATCTCCTGGGAAAGAATTAAGAACAGCTTTGAGTTTTGTACAAGCATTTGTAAAGAAGGATTACATATAGTTGATTATTTTAACTTTAATATTTCTGAGAAAATTCCCCATTTCCCACCAAGGAAAAAAGCCCACAGCATTCATCTACTTCAGTGGTGCTTTACTTCAGTTTTAACAGAACCAAGATACAAATCCAGGACCAATACCGCTTTTGATATTTAGTCTACTTAGCTACAGATACAGAAATGTTTGGTAAAAGACTTACCAGTTGCTCCGTGGTGCATTTTTGGGGAGAGCAGCTTTGGAGGAGGCTTTCGTGAGCTACTTGCCCTAATTAAGCTTTAATCTACAAATCCCATTACGTAGATCAGCTTGTATAGCTATAGTTGCATTTAAAATTACCTTTCACATTGTACTGGAATAAGTACAGGACAGGAAAAAATATTTTCAGATTGCTTTGCAAAGTTTTAAGGCTTGCATTTGCAGGAGTAAATCGTACAGGAGTCACATGGTTACAGTTGTTACCACACAGAGATTGTCAAACTCTGCTTAGAATCAAGTTGATCTCACATCTTCCAGTAGAAATTTTTTACTTTTTTTTTAATCCCCACTTTGTTAGTAGACTTCATATAGCCACCAAGACACATTCCTTCAATTTTAAGTGATTAGAATACATTGCATCTGAAACAATTTTTCTTTTTTTTAGGTCCAAATAGACTTCATGGAGTGGATGGGTTCACAATGAATCAGTACAACAGGAAAACAAAAATAAAATGGATACTGCTTCCCAACAGCTTGTTTGACTAAATCTATTGCTGAAACAAAAAACACATAGTTCTTCTGCCCATCTTCTAAATATTTCCAAATGCTTCACACTAACAGTTTACTGTGTGTGTGTTATACAATTCCCAGAAACTGTTGAAAGCACTGATGAAAACAATCTCCATTTAATACTGTGTGGTGATAATTGCACAGGAACGTAGGCACAGGGCAGAAGCACGGTTTGCATGAGGTGTCAGCACAATTCCTCTTGACTAGTATGGAATGAGTAGCCAAGCAGGAGCAGTCATTTGAACCCCTTTTCACCTACATGTGCTTTCAGTCTATACCAAACAAAGACGTCTGATTTTCAGCTTTACCCATGACACTGACTTCTTTATGCAGAGAAAATATTAAAATATTTATAGTCAGATGAGTAACTACATACATTCGTGCTGGAGAGAGTTGTGCTGTAACTTCACCTGTAACAGGGACACGGGGGATAATATTTTGCATCACGGAAGTCAGACAAAAAAGCTGCAGTTTGTACAGCAGTTGCCTCTGTCTGCCTTCCTCTAGCTGAGCCAACACAGACCACTTCTGCAACCACAATCAAAGGTATAATGAGTGACAAAAAACAATGATTGCTCCTGTAGGTGTCAGATCCAC
This sequence comes from Pomatostomus ruficeps, assembly GCA_013400735.1. NCBI lineage: Eukaryota > Metazoa > Chordata > Aves > Passeriformes > Timaliidae > Pomatostomus > Pomatostomus ruficeps. The sequence goes on along the minus strand of VYZT01042229.1, from coordinate 88,848 downwards.
CTATATGGACTTTTCATACAGTATACCCTCAGTGTATTTTCGTGTAAATCACATTTAAACATCACAGGCAGCATCAGCATCTGGGCAGGAAACCTGCAAGGGAGCCTAAAGACCACAGGAGAGAGACTGCAAATTCAGCAGAGGCCACTTCTCCCCAGGAGCCTGGACTGCAGACCTGTTTCCTCCTGCAGTGCTTTGGGCCATCAAGCTGTTGGACATACTTCTCAGGAAATATAGAAGTCAAGACTTTTAGAAAAGCCACTCCATAGAGATCAGGACCCCTTATACACAGACTTTTTTTTCCATGGGATAGTAATGCTACTGCTTTTACTGAATCACTCCAAAAATTTCTGTGTCAAGAGAGACCTTCCTTACCCAGGTGGGCTGGTTCCTGCATTGTGCTGCTTTTCTAGGCACATTTTAACAGCTGTTGCAGCTCATTCATGAGCTGGCCACTATGATTCAGTTTTTATTCTACAAAAATAAAGAATCTTACCTATTCTCCAATAACAGCTCAAATCATTTCAGTAGCACTAATGCAATCTGTAGTGTTTCAGACCATTACTCTGAAAACAGCAATTGTGTTCTGTTTTGTAAGTCCCATCTATGTAACAATTTAAGTTGTAAATCACCTCTGAATCCTTTGTGATGAAAGGTGCTATATAAACTCAAGCTATTATCATTCCTACATTTCACTGCTCCATAAATGAGATGCTACAGCAGCTCCACTCCAGCAATATGCTTGTGGTCACATAACCCTCCATCTCCAGTATTTCATTTTTACTGGAATTAGTGATTAACATGAACATAGCACCCTTTCCTATATCCCACTTCACTGTTTGGGGTTTGAATTTTATGCCTGGCAACAGTGCCCTGCCTTTCTGTAAGTGGTTTCACTGGAATAAGAGAAGAGCAATTAAATTGGCTATTAGGATGCAAAGTGTACAGGTCAGTGCAGCTTCTACCAGGCAAACACATCTTAAAAACACAGCCCTTGGAGTCCCACCCATTTCTGAAAGATTCCGGAGACTACAGCAAAGCACTTCCTGAACAAATTGCAGCAAATAGCTCCTTTACAAACAACGGGATTATTGCAACTATAATCCTTTATATGGGCAAAAGTTAAGGAAAACAATTGGTGATTTCTATTAAAAGTTTAAAATAGGAGGCAGTCAGTGTCCTGGTCTTCATTCTCCTCTGCTTTCCCCACAACTTTTGTCTGTAGTTTCCATGGGTTTTCTCTCACTAGGGCCCCGCTGAGCAGATCCTGTTTGGACAGTTTGTTATTTCCCCTCTTCCTTTTTGACATACCACAGCAACCTGAGGGAGCCAATACTCAAAAGAGATAACAAGCTATGACAAGTAATGCAAGAAAAAATGGCAAAGTAGAAGACATTTGACAGAATCCAGTTGATATTTCTCGGCAGTGAGGCAGAATGAGGTGCACCAGACACGCTGCCAAAATTTCTGTCACTAGTGTAAATTAAGCAATGTGGCAAAAGCAATCAGAGAGTTAAAAGAATCTTCTCTTTGCCCTTGTTTGCCTCATTTCTTGTTTTTCTCTTAAACTGCACCACTGGGATGAACCACAAGACTTCCCTTCTCCTTATTAAAAAGGCAAAAACTGCTTATACAGCAACTGCAGCAGGGCTCTGTTGTTAGCAGATAGTAAGGACATATGGAGATGAGCTACAAACGGTATCCATATCAGCAGAGACACTTATGAAGAAAAAATTGTTCTGTGAACATTACAAATTCTGGCTCTAATTAAACATTCATCTCTCACTCTTCTGGGGGTGGAGAAGAAAATCATTGTCCTTTTATACTGCAGTTAAAAGTGGAAAACATTGCATCCAGAAATACAAAGAAATATTTTTCTATTCTTTGACAGAAACGAACATGGAGGGTTATAATGACTGAAGGTAATTACTACAGCTCTTTGCTTGTTCTTTAAAAAAATAAAAAGAACTGTTCATGCCTTAAAATACTGCCTTTTAGAAAATATCTGTAAATCATTCTGCAATATAATTCCTTTAAACAATTGGTACAAGTGCAGATGTGATTCTCCCCTTGCTGATCTTCCTGGCCTTCAAAAATATACTTGAAGATACATATCTATGAAATTGAAGAAAGAGACACAGATAGAGAAGGAGAGGTGTTCCCAGCTGAGATCAGATTCACTGAGGGAATCAGACACTCCTCCTTCCAGGTTTCTGGTGAGGTAGATGAAAAGCATCACAAGTTTCTTAAGTGTGGAAAGAAGAATAATCCACACATTAGAGAATGACCAAGGAACCAAAAATGACCAGTCTCAACTGAGTCTCTTTCTTGCTTTCTCTCAGAAAAACATTGGATGAAGAGTGTCAAAACATAGAGCTAAGCTGCTTTATGAGAATAACTTGTTGACATTTTGGAGAGCTTATACACTGATTTGGGAATATCTCCAGCTGGTTTTTTTCCTCTTGCCTGTTTAAATTCTTTTTCTGTTATCTATGCTTTCCTATTTTATTCAGGTGGTGAATCCTCTAGGGGTTCAGGGAAGCCTGAAGTTCTTTCTTGTGGAGGAAAGGGGGAAGGGGGGTGGTGGTGGTTGTATCTATCTATAGTAATAAAGCATTCCACATGATTCATATAAATGTTTCTGACTTTTAGCATGCACTTGGGAAAGGCCTCAACTGCCCAAGACCATTGTCCATATTATGATCCCATTTGGTTTCACTCTATAGGGAAGGGGAAGTGGAAGACTCACTCCAGTGTTTTTGAAGATCTGATGGCAATGCAGTGGAACTCACTTCTACAGAAACATGTGGCATCATCCAAAGCAGAAGAGAAGGAGGAGAAGCAGTCAGTGCAGAAGCAAAGAATCATAGAAGATCCTGAGTTGGAAGGAACCCACAAGGATCATACAAGTCCAACTCCTGGCTCTGAATAGGACAGCCCCAAGAGTCACACCATGTGCCTGAGTGTTGTCCGAACACTTCTTGAACTCTGTCAGGTTGGTGTTGTGACCACTGCCCTGGGGAACAGGGAAGTGTCCCTGTTGTCAGGGAATGCATTCAGAGCAGTAGCTCGGTGTGCAGTTGCAGTGGAAGCTGTAGACTGGGATCTGGGGTTGGAGCCCTGGGCAAGAGGCCATGAACTGCTGACCCTTTGTATGACAAAGGGCACAGGGATCTGTGTGATGGACACTCAGAGACACAGCAGGAGCTGACTACCCACGACTTTCACCTGATTGTACTCCAAGAGTATGAAAACACTCATTTTTAAGGCCCCTCCTCAGAGGCACCCAGCTCGAACTATGCTCTCCATGCATCATGATTAAACTATTGTAAGGATTGAGACATCTGAGACTCTGCTGTGGGAAACCTGGGGTGGAGCCAGTAACAAAATCTGGTCTCACTTGTGGGAGTGTGGTTTGTGTACCTCCAAAGGCCCTTCAGTCCTAGCTCAGGTGGTGTCATAGGGACTGCCAGAGTGGCTCCTGGATCGTTACTCTAGATTGAGAAGTTTCATTGTTTCAGTGTGCAACCAGTCTCTGGGTGAAGAATCTTTTCCTAGTATCTAACCTAAACCTCCTGTGACTCAGTTTCATGCCATTCCCTTGGGTCCTGTCACTGGTTACCAGAGAGAAGAGATCAGTGCCTGCACCTCCTCTTGCCCTCAGGAGGATGTTGAAGACCACAGTGAGGTCTCCCCTTCGTCTCCTCTTCTCCAGACTGAACAGACTAAGTGACCTCAGCTGCTCCTGGTATGGCTTCCCCTCAAGACCTTTCACCATCTTCACTGCTCTCCTTTGGATGATCTCTTAACAGTTTAATGTATTTTTTATCTTGTGGCACCCAAAACTGCCCCCAGCACTCGAGGTGAGGTCGCCCCAGTGCAGAGCAGAGCGGGACAATCCCCTCCCTTGCCCAGCTGGTGATGCTGGGCCTGATGCACCCCAGGATGGGGTTGGCCCTCCTGGCTGCCAGGGCACTGCTGGCTCATGTTCAGCTTTCCATGACCAGGATCCCCAGGTCCCTTTCCACAGGGCTGCTTTCCAGCATTTTGTCCTACAGTCTGTCTATACATCCAGAATTACCCAATCCCAGGTGCAGAATCTGGCATTTGTCTATGTTAAACTTCATACGGTTGGTGTGAAGTGTGTAGTAATCAAAACTGGTCTCCAGGGCCCTGAGAACCATAATTTTTGTGTTTTCAGGTCACCACCACAGACTCTCTATCTCCCTCGCTATTTTTGAATGGCTCTGTGAAAGTTAATCAACATAAAACAACAAAAAGTGACCACTGAGTCCAAAAGATAGGAGTAACTGCTTTCACAGCTTCTTATATACAATGCCACTGAGGAGAAACACAGAAATCGAAGTCTGAGAAATGGCTGATATCTAAAATACTCTTACTGAATTATGGAATTTCAGATGAAAGATTAAGATAAAACTTTACTGCAAAACATTGGTGTTCATTGCAGATTATTTGTTCAAGTTGCCAAATCAGTAAACTCCATTTAATTTCTTTTTCAGCCATTTTGTCTTTTCAAAACCTCGGTCCTCTTGTTTCTTACATGTACTCTACATTTCTGACCATGAAATTCTAATGCCCTTATATAAACTTATATAGCTTCGGTATGGACTAAGGCCTAGATGGAAAAATAACCAATTTTCTGCTATTACAGTTACTAGATAGTAGTGAACTCATCTAGTTTGGAGGAACTAGAAGGAAACAGAAACCTGAGATTTTATTTCTAGCTATGTGAGATGTATTTTAGTGCATATGGGCAGGACAGCTGAACAGAAAGAACATGGTTTTTCCAAACAAGTGGATAGAAGTTGGATTTCTCATCTCGATTCCTATCTCTGACTAAAGGAATCTCCTGCAGTCTTTCAGATTATTTATCTGTAAAATGAAAAGGAATGGTTTTTTTTCCTTCTAGGTCTTTTTGTATTTGTAGTAAGCTGAAGTGTTAATCAAACCACTAGTCTAGCAAATTATGCATAAAAAATGATGGGATTTCACTGAGCTAAAATAGCTATAATTCAGATTGTGTTATACAATACCAAAACCTGTGCTTTAAAGACTTACTATTTAATTTCTGGAAGAACTGACAGTTATTTTCCTTTATAAAGGAAAATGAAAGTAAATACATTTTAAAAATAATATTAATAATTAATAGGTTGTCACTGACCAGATCCTAGACATGTATCTTTCAGAATACCTTTGAACTTTTAGCCCTGCTTTGAGAAAAAGCATTGAGCAGATGGCCTTCAAACACCTCTTGCACCCTAAATATTTCTATGATTCACTTGACTGACTAATTTTGGTTTAAAAGAGTAGGAAGCCTATGCCCATTTTTCCTTACCTAGGGATGACAATCCTCAGAGATTGTAAACGGAGCTATTAAATGAAGCATGAGTGTTATAACCCCATCATTCTTGAAGGTTCAGACCACACTAGGAGGTTATACTGGCCCCCCAAAATTGACAAAAGTGATTTTTGTATGTTCATGTATCAGAAAAATACTCAAAAATTATTTCTATAAATAACCAAATTCCATTTAAACATGAAATCAAAGATGAAGAAAACCTGGTTTTAGTTTAAGCTACAGAATAATTTCTTAAAATAATATGAAGTCAAACATTTATTGGTATTGCTAAATTGCAAAAAACCTGCATGTGCGGTAGTGGAGTGTACCGTAAAGAAATAAAAAATAAATACCATTTGTTTTCACTTAAGAAAAATAAAAGAGAGTAAGATTGACTAAATAAAATGTCCTTCTACAACACAGAATCCCCTGTAGCTCTTTACTATATTGCTAATTTTTCCTGTTAGATAACCAACATCACTTGAGTATAGAACATCAAAGGACAGCTGTAATCTTCTTCACTTTCTAACTCAGGTCAAATATTTGTGGAAGGAATGTGTCTTCAAATTATAAAAATTATAAAAACACATTTGCATTATAATTTTCTGTCAGTTTGATAGCAGAATGAAGAAAATGTTAACCTGATCACTAAAATTATGCTTTTATTCAAAATGTTACCAGAAAGATTCATTTATCTATCTGTATCTTCTGACATGATACACAATTAAGTAAAATAATTATAATTTATAATAGGAATTATTTAATTTCAGGGCTAAATATTCAGATAAAGCTTTTTATTATGTAACTTCTACTACTATTTCGATCGTTTTGATGGAGCGGAATTTGCAAATACAACCCTAACTTTGTGAAAATCTTCAAGGAGAACTACCACCATGAATAAAGATGTAAATGTGGAGACCCTCACAGAATAAGAGTAGGAATTGCTGACAAATGTGAAAATTAATTAAGGCAGAAAAAGATTCTATAGGTATTATCTTTAATAAGCCTCAAAGTTACAAAAGCTTAGGTCTGAGCTCAAATCTAAAATTAAGTTAAAATAATTGAAGAGTTTAGTTCCTGATCATTATTTTAATTTGTAATTTTCTCCACCTAATTCTGCTATGTATGCAGTAAGTACAGTTTTGCTCAGATTTCTAGTAAAATTCATGCTTTTCATGACTATATCAGTCATCATCTCCTGGGAGTCAGAAACGGTGGCCTGTGTTTGCGAGCATGTCTGTGGCTCATTGATAGTGCCCTGTGGTTCATTGATAGTGCCCTGAAGAATGCAGTCTCCACAAATGATTAGCTGATGATTTTACTGAGAGTTTTATGATAGTTGATGACTTTCATAAATAGCAGGTCCTGGAAGAAGGATCAGCCTTCATATGATTAAAGGAGAATTCTTAGTTTTTGCAGAAGAAAGCCAAAACTGAACCAGCACACATACAAAATATTTGAAATTAAGTGGCCAAATGTAAAACTATTATGTTCTTTAAAGCTTATATTATTTAGATCTAATACTTATAAGAAGTTCATTTTGGGCATGCTAGTTAAACATTTGAGAATGAGCTTGTATTCTGGGAAAGTTCATTAAATTGTTTGTTTTTTGGAGCTCAAAACTCCAGTGTTTTGTATTCTCTATACACTGGGTGAGATCTCCCATATTGCTTTCACTTTCAAAAATAATCCCACTCTGACAGATTGCCTTAATCTCAAAAACCAATGCAGTAATAAAACAATGGTTGGTATAACATTCACATATATTCCTTTCTACCTTTTTCCAAAAATAATGCCCAGATTCTTAGATCCTGGGGTGTTGTGTCTCATCATTTTGTTGTTGCTGCAGTTTGGGGGTTTTTTTTGTTTCTTTGTTCTAGTCTCTCACCAGTAATCTGAAAGGTTTGCATCAATAGCCTTCAGAATCTCATTACAGCTTTCTTATTTCAGCTGACAGAAACATCTGATGGACATTGAGGGTGCTGCTGCCTTCTGTGTAGACCAGCTCAGGCAGAGAGATAAAATTACAGACATTGCTATTTGTAGGCTACATAAATACTTCTAAGGCAACAAAGAACCATGTGCTAGAGTGCCCTCTTCTTTCTGCAGGGCCTCACAGCAGTAATTACTTGCCAACAGTGTAGTTGTGCCTAAGCCCTGTCACCTGCCCGAGCTATGTCAGGAACTAAAATTTCTACTTCTTCAACTAAAAGACTAACACAGAAACATCAGAAGAGTTCTAATTAAGCTGTGGTATAAACAAAGCACATAACCATACAGGCAATGCCATTTGCCCTAAATATGACAAAATGATCAGTGAAAAGTGGCATTTAGATCTGTTCCAGAAGAAGCCTGAATGACAACGCCCGCTCTTTCTGAGGTGACTTTGCAGTAGTCTCACTGACTTGAGTCTAAGAGCAATGCATGTATACCAATCAGAAAGGGCTGCCACAGTCCGTATTTCAGGCAGTAGTCCAGAGATGTGAAAATCAAATTCAAGTTTGGTTGAACAACTCAACAATTTTACAACATTCCTTGCTGTCCCAAATTTATCACATAGGAGAAATATACTACTCACACCTGGACTGTATTGTATGTGTGAGCAATCCATTTCTCTTAATCCCCTTCTCTAGTCCCTTATTCACTACGAGTCCTTTGTGAGACAAACATAATTGTCATTATTATATATACTGTTATTGTTTCACTGAACATATTGTTATTGCTATATTATTGTTATATTGACAAAATGATTGCCAAACCACATTAGAGCAATATTTATGGCTTAGCATTCTAACAACTTCTTTCTCCTGAAATCTACCAGAAAAATAATGGCAGGGAAACCACAATGAGCACTCAAATCCCTTTCAGGCCATCAGGATCTTTACTGGAGGACTGAAAACAAGATTATTTTCATAAGTATATTTAGCATGTGTGAATTTCTCATCAGATAGTGGTCAGAGGCAAAATTAGCTTTGAAGCTAGACAATACTTTAATGAGACCGATGTGTTGGAGAATGTGTAAGAAATGCCACATAAATTAAATACAAAGCTTAATATATTTTCAAATTGTTGGCCTGCCTGTGATACAATTAGTAAAGATATTTATGTTTATCCATAATGGTACCGTTTTCTCAAATATCAGTTTCCTTCTCCAGGAAAGAGAAAGACTTGAATTTAGGAGTTGGTATTTATTTTCCCCAAAACATCCAATTCTGTACACAAAAAAGATCCACTCCTGAAACATTAATGCACAGAAGAATAATTACATTAGGGATGTCCTGTCTCTGTTAATACCTGAAAATCTAATTAATATGTTTATTTATTTCAATAGGGTAACATTTCCCTATGTTATGGGAACATCAACTAGTCCAAAGACAGATAAAGATTATGAAGAAAATGAAACAACACCATTATTACTGGCTATGAGCAGCTTGCCAAATGAAGACTGGGGGCAGGCACAAAGGTGCTAGTGTGGCTGAGGTATTATGCTGAAAAGGAAAAACAAAGCTTGATCCAATGAGCAAATTGACTGGAGTAAATGGAGAAGCAGAAGTGAAGCAGCTTTAGAAATTACTCACAGTATCACAAGAAAGAAAAGTACAAGAAATTGAATGGTATTCTTTTCAACTTTGGCTTAAGATGGAAGTTCTTCTTAAGCATTGTCATCTGGACAGTATAGGTTAAATTACAGATAGATTTTATGTAGGAAGATGTTGCAGACTAATTGAGGATATAGAGAGTCTGTCTACTACTTATACAAGACCCAGCATAAAGCTACAAATGTGTTTTACCCATGGAGGAAGCATATCTGGGAGTCTCTCATCCCCTGCAAGAGCAGCACTCAGCTAAAGTGAAGTTCATGACAGTGAATTCCAGGCATCATCCAGAGCCTGAACGCCAGTGCACATTTCTTTTCTGGATCAGCAGGACAGTCTACTTTCCTGCAGGCTCCATTCCTGCTTGTATGGGTCCTTCAGACTGAGGACATCTCAGCCAAGAAATCTGGCTGCTCCAATTTCTTTCCATCTTGTATTACTCCTCCCAAAGGACCTGTCAGAAGTTCTTCTTAACCATGTCAATGAAATAAGGCAGCATATTTGTCTCAGTCTTTGAGAAATTCAGTAAAAGTTCACCATTTTCTAAATCCTGAATTCTGCTGCTGCTGAATATATATATGTATTTAATATGGAACCACCATTTACATTGACTAATTTCTAATATTCAGTAAAACGGAAAGAATTACAAAACATCAGAGAATCTGGAATGAAGACATTGGGTTCCATTTCTTGCTTAATCTCTGGCTTGTCAGGCAAATTTGGACGAGTCATTATTTCTCTCAATGGCCTACAGTCCACTTCTACCAAACAGACATGCAAACAACATATATACAAATACCACGAAACTTTAAGATAGGATCCTTTCTCCTTAACAGTGTAACATCTGCCTAAGAATGAATCCTTTCCTCCCAACAACCAGTATCTATAAAAGGGTTAATTCAAAAACACCCTCAGAAACCAGAGAACTACAGGTACTCTTGATACCCTGAACATGTAATATTTATAACAGTCATACAACTTTAATTTTACTTCTTTGCCTTAGAAAAAAAAGAGTGCAATTTTTCTAAGCACTGCACTGCAGAAAAAAAAAAAAAAGAAGCACTCGTTAGTTTGGAATTTTCCATTCCTTTTTGCTTCTGCCTGAAAGGCAGAGGACTGTGGGGGTTTCATAGTGGAAAGAATTTAGGCCTGTCTCCCTTTGACTTGCAAATTTTAGAAACAGTGCACTATCCATCTAACCAGTTGGCAAGGATTTAATATCCCTAAAGCCAGTCATGAAGCATTGTCTCCTCTACCTCCTCCCTCCCTTACCCTTCAACTTGTATATAAAAGCTCAGTGCATGCAGAATTTACACTCATAACAATGGTGGTCATTGGTGTCACCATAAAGTGTCAGAGTAACAGCAGTTAGAGGTCTGGCAGTGATACTGCCATAAACTCTGTATTTCCTTGGGCAAAATGATGTCTCACCTGTTAAAACTCATGCTGGTCCAAAATATGGTGCCTATGCATCAAATAGCACAATTAAAAAATATTTTCACAATATGGACTACCAAGTGGTAAGATATTTTCCCATCACATTTTCAACAATATATCAGTACACATTTATATGTCCTCTTTTCATATTTTAGTTTAGAGTAAGTAGTAAAATCAGAGACCTAAAATACTAAATAAAAATATGATCAAAAATGTACTATCATTGAATTAACTTAAAAAGCTCTTCAGAAAAAAAAAATTCTGAAGCAATTACATCTGTTGTCCTCAAACCATACAGGAGTTCTACTGTGCTCAATCACATCAACTATATATAAAAAAAACACCTGTCCAGTATATGCTTGTGGAGTTTTTTCCATCTTTTTACTGACTTGTGCTTTGAAAAGCAGATTTTTCTGGTGAAGAATCCAATTAATGAAACAAGCATGTCTAAGCTAAATTTGTGTACATTTTTAAAATTGCTTGATTAGTCATAGAAACAGGTAGGACTGAAGGAAAACCTGCATATTTATTGTGTCACACCCCCCCCTGTACTTTCAGGGGCAAAAGGTAATGTGTACCCAAAATCCCATTTGTACATGTTGCTCTCTCAACCGGACATGACCTCTGAATGTAAAAAGGCAGGTTAGTGTAGACATTCTCTCCCACAGGGGTAACAGTGGGCTGCTTATCATCCCATCAACCTCAAAGCCTAAGTCACATTTGACATCAAACCAATGTCGCTGAAATGAATGACATTCGCCTATGAGATGGTACTCAGAACCACGTAAACTGGAAAACTAAGGTAGGAAGATGGGGCCATGGAGGAAATATTGGCACTTTGTTTAATGGCTACTATGCTCATTTCAGTCTGTGTAGTAGAAGGACAATAATATTAACACTGCAAAATAAATGTGTCATTTCATCTAAATCCATATAACAGTAATAGGACTAGTTAAAGACATAGTCTTTTCTATTTCATTACTTGTGCTTACACACTACCAGAGTTTTGTATGCACCTAGTTGTTCCAAAATAAAACAAGGTTTTTAGCACAATGATTAGAAAACCATTTGAAATGCACAGCATGTTTTGTGTAAAAACTCACTGTGGCTTCATATTAGGTATCAGAAGTTCTCTTGTACAAGCTATCAGATATGATGCTCTCAATTTTTTCACAGGATGAAATAAAAGTCCTACAGCAGAATGAAATCAAGCTCACAGTCCTGTTTTGCAGTCATGTTAATGGACAAGGTATAGCAAATCAGCAACAAATGGATCAGCAGAGCAACTTTATCAGTAAATCACTTGCTACACTCTAAATAGTTGCCTTTCAAAATGTTGCTTGCATTACTTGAAGAGCTATATTGATTTTATATCTGTCCCTGAGCTTGTCTGTGTTTAAGTTTAGAGTCTGGAAATAACAGTTAGCTTTTAATAAAGTGTTATTTATACAATCATACTGCAAACAAGGCTGAATTTCACACATACACAAGTGATAACCTGCCTTCCTCCCTTCCAAAGCAAGGAGAGTACTGACAGCTATAAAAAGATATGTCTTTTTTTCCATTTTGGTGGTATTGTCTATGTTTTTATTTCCTGCCATGGAACAAAGAAGGAACACCTAGTGGCCTTGTTTCTTCTCTCCTATTAGCAGAAAAGAGTAATCTTTACATAACCAATAATTTATTTACTGACATTTTCAAGCTCTGGGGCTAAAATGATTTGAGCAATTTAATTATGCTTTTTTTCTCTGCAGCACATTTCTGGAGGTGTTTCACCTTTGGAAATTTTTCCCTTTTTTGTTTTGTTTTGTTTTTTGGTTTTTTGTTTTTGGGGTTTTTTTTAAATGCTCACAGTGGCATCCTGTCCTTTTGCTAGAGGAGGACTCAAGGCCAGGATCTAGCTGTTGAGCTCACTTTTTCAACTGGCACCATTTTATTACCATTTTGTGCCATGCTGTCTGTACACCAGGCAGCCAGGAGAATGGTAAAATAACCAGTTAAGCATAAAAAAGTGAAGCGATACCAGAACTACTTACACTCAGTCCTAAAGTGTCTATGATTTGATCCTAGAGAATGCTGCATGTTCAAATATTAGCAACATTTTACAACATTTGACTGTACATCATCTCCCAACGTTTTACACTGAAAATATCTCATTGTCATAATCTGTGCATCTCCATTGCCCAGCTCCATCTGCTCTTGCCAACAAACACATATTAAGCATTTTTTCCTTGCAGTCTGCCCTAGGTTAACCAATTAACAACATAATTAATTTAGTAGTGAATAAGATTGCTTTGATATTGCGTCGCTCTGTACAGGGGAAGCCTGGCAGCTAAAGGCCTAAGGAAGAAAAGCATCCCTTCTCTGAAATCTCCGTGGGGACAAAGACCAATGGGGTCAGGAGCGTTACTGCCTCTGACAGAGCGGGACATGCCAACAGGCAGCAACAGACCTGAGCAAGCGTGAATGATGTGTCTATTGGGCAGCTTTTCTGGAGAAAATAGCTTTTTAATAAAGACAAGGGAAATATGAAAATCACTGTATCCTTCTACAACAGGTAGATCTATGATGGATCTGCCCTTGGTCTGGCTCCCTGATCTCCACCGACATCCTTTGGTGAGGAAGCCCTGGTGAAGAAAGGTTCTTCAGGGAGGGTTTGCACACCTCTCTGCACACAAGAGAGAAGCTGCCTTGCTCCCCAAGCACTGGCCTGATTTCAGAACCAGGTTTGTGGGCAGGGAGTCAAGCCAGAGCTGCTGGACGGAAGTTTTAGGAAGGAAGACTTCATCTGACCCTGTTGGAGGGGGTATAACAGTGTGTGTCAGAAGAATTGCAATTGGGTAGGGCTTTAGACAGTAAAATTGCACAGTGTAAAAGTGCTTGGACCTGCCACAGAGCTGGCCTTTTAAGTATATATTGGGTTCAGCAAGATACAAATTCATGGATTATGGGATTGAAGATCTACTTCTGAAATGTCAGCTGGGTGACATAGCTGCACATGAAAGGAAGTTCAGGGTCCAGTCAGGGAGAAAGGCAGGAGGTGCACGGGAGCTGGAGCCATGGTAGAACCTGTCAGAGCTCAGGGGAGCTGGTGTTGGTCCAGGTAGCAAAAGCTGTTCTTGAAGGAACATGCCACAGATTCCTTGTTCTGTCCTATGTCATCTTATTCTGAGGACCAGTTTGAACAGTACAGGTGAGAAGACTGTAGAGACCCTATTGGAAGGCTAGCTAAATTAATAAAAAAAACTAAAATTAAGCTTTGGTAAAGGACTGAGTGTAATATGTTATCCTTGGAAAAACGGCTGGGAAAAAAACCTCGTTAAGATCTAATCTGAGGAAAATTAAAAATATGCAAGATAACCAAAGATGGATTTCAAACACTTAAATGGGGGATTGATGTTATCTAGAAGTGAAGAAGCAGAGGCAGAAGATATGGCAAGAGATAGATTAGATACAGACTCTGCTACCTGGATCATGGGGTATATGGCAAGTTCTGCTGGATTTTCTGTAGTGCAACCACAATGTCATTTCAAGCCAAGAAGAGGCTAAAAACACTTGTTCAAAGTCTTTTCCTTCTTTAGTTTCTCTAGGGCAGAGCAACATGACTGTGGGTGTAGGAGAGCATTCTTGATGTGTTAGGAGCATCAGGAAGGAGATCTCTGAGAGCTGAGGAGAAGATGCTGCCTTTGCCTTAGCACCAAAAAACTGAAAGTTCTTTCGACACGTCCCTCATACCTTAGAAAGTCCCAACCTCTGGTGCCTCCAGCCGTTTTCAGAAGAATGTTGCTCTATACTCTGTCTTTCACTATATGCACAGTCTTTCCTCCACTACACACCCTGTAAGCTCAGAGAATAAAATTTTGTTCAACTTCTCAAACACTTACAGCTCAGTCAAATCGAAAGCAATTTTCTCTAGAAAAACATAACAACATTTCTCCTTCATGCAAGTTATTTCCATGCCAATTTCAAGTTTCCACCTACAGCTGAACAAGCTGTCAGAGTCCACAAATATTCTCTGTAAAAGTGGAAAAGTATGTTTTATCTTGGCCCATACCAGAAAACAGCTCAACCCGTGTTCAGCACAGGGGATTCCCAGGTAGGTATGCAGTGGGAGTATTTTTAGCCTCCATGTGAACACTTGGGCAAGTTTTAATTGACTGAAACCAAGAAGATCAAATGAAAACTATTATGGAAGTCCAACATATAATGCAATCCATAAGAGCCTATAATTGCATCTGAAAATTTGCTAGTGACCCTTGTTTCAAATAATAACAGCAAACAAAAGGCATTTGAGAAAATGAGCTTTGTTTTCATGTTGTTTTTGCATGCATGGCAGAAGTTGCACATCATCAGTTTTACTATTGCCTGTGCAGAGGGCATTCACTTGCTCAGCTCCTGCCATTTGTTCAGGCATTGCAGGCAGCAACCAGGAGGAAAGACCTGTTTTAGGGTTCGGGGTAATATGATTTACAGCCACAAAATGCAGTAGCAAAACAAATGGATGAGTTCTAAAAATCCTGCAGTCCTCGTGGGCCTTGGATTGCCATTGCTTACTCTGCAGTATTGAAAATCAGGCCACCTACTTATGCCCTAAAGAGAATTAAAACCTAATTGAGGCATCTTCTTTGGAAAATCTTTGCCATCACCTTTAAGCCTGGGATTCTACTCCTTGAAAAGCAAATCAAACAAAAATGCTAACCCTAACCTAGCAAATAGTAAAAATATCTTGCCTTTTCAGAGACTTGCACTCAAATCCTTTCTGACATTTACCTCATGCAATATGGTCTAAGGTGAAGAAATGAACTTTTTTTCCCTCCGTCACAATTTCAATTTTTCATTTTGTGTGGGAAAAATTTATAACTAAAATTCTGTTTCAATTGAGTGTCATACAGGGTTTTAAGTGAGAAACCAAAGGAGTTAATTTACATCTAAAACCAAATCAGCACACAGAGGAACTAAAGCCTGTGAGAAGTCCTGAGACACTTGTTTGTTTATGATAATAACTTTATTTATTTACATGGGCTGTATGCTTCCTCTGGTAGACAGAGCCAAGACACAATTTATAAGAGATGCAGCATGATAGAGTCCATCTATCCTTCTCTGATAAATAGCAATAAAGATACATACAACCTTTTCTGCTTGGTCATTTTCATCACTTCTGATGTTACTGGAAGCCTAAGCTAATATTAACTTCTGTATTATGTACAGTTATTCCTAACATGGTATATTACATAACCTTAAAAAAACCTCTGATAACTATAAGCCAGAAATAATTAAAAACCAATGTAAAATAACATGGGTATTGTTCTGCATTAAGTTGTTTTCTTATATTCAAATATTTCAAATTCCAATATCTAAGAGGAATATGAACAACTCTAAGAAAATACATTTGTACATAAGTGTATGTATATAATTAAAAAAATAAAATTACACTCCTAAAATTAATAAATCCATCTTATTACTGGCAGTTAACAGAATTTTCTGGACTCACTCTTTTCAATGGCAAAGCTGAACACACTTTCAGAGTGATAATTTCTAGGGTTAATTGTCATAGCTTCCTTGACGCAATCTTCTCCACCAGCTTTATTTTATCTGCCAGAGCACCAATATGCCATGATTAGCATAAATTAAACTAAATAAATTCAGTGGGTTACTATATTATTTTATGCTATTCCATTTATTTATTTATTTTTAAACATTTCAAGGTTAGGGATGGGTGAACACTGTGATGGTGAATTCCTAACACCAGCTTGTGCAAATTCAGCTCAGAAGTGCTTAAAAACAGTGTGATTTTTTTCAGAAATGTTAAGGAGAAAAAATTTGATGTGAAAAATATTGCCAAGTACAAACTGCTCTATCATTATATACTGACCTTTTACGGATGTACTGATGGCATAGGACTGTGAGGCACTGAACGCAATACATGCAACTCAACAGCACAGAGCAAGGGAAAAAGAAACTCCAAGTAAATTGCTTGCATGATTCAAATGAGAGGCTTTCCTGGTGTGGAGATATACCCTGGCCTCTCATTGCCTCAAGTACTGTTCTTTCAGATTTTAGAAAGAAGTTTGCACTTCTCGAACAACTGGTTCATGCCAGCTGCCTGCAACATTACTTACAAAGGCCCTCCTCATGAATCTGCTGACAACAAATAAACTGGAGACAGCTGGAGAATGGGGCAAATGATCAATCAGCTGACCATTAGGCTGAGTTGGTGCCTCTGTGGTCTGAAAGGACATTTTCTCAAAAGAGATGTGAAGAGCACATGTAGCATGTTTATCACTGACTGACTCTCTCTTCAGGAGATGATCTGACTCAAAACTATAGTCAACCAATGTTTGATAAGACCAATAGTTCAAGGTAAGTATACAATATTCCATCCTATCTGTCAGCACAGCTTGTGCAAACACACTGTACCACATCCTGTAGAAATGAAACCAGCAGTGAGATTCACAAAATGCTTCAATTTGCTTCTTGCACATGACAGCACAGTAGAGACATATGCTGTTCTGGTTTGTCAAGTGTGCATCAGTGTAAGAGGTGGTGGGTACAGAAGCAGACCTTAAAGGAAATGGAAAGACAGGATGAGATTTTCGTCAGAGAGTTTTCATGAAGTAGGTGGGCAGAATAGCTGAAGTAGAAAAATATGGTGAAAATGTAATTGTTCCAACTGCTCTTGCACAAGCACTTCAGCTTTTTGTTTATTGAAGATGTTTAAATTATCCTTTTTCTCTATTACCAAATTTTAAAATATTTTCTTGTTTGTCCAGTTATATATAAGACAAATTGTGACTCTTACTTCTGTTCCAAAGAAAATTAAGAAAGAATATGATAGTACGGATAAAGAAGAGACACAGTCCCTGTGTAGGGGGGGACAGAATTAAACACAAGGGTCCAGCCAATGGCAGAAAAAATAAAGGCCATGTCCAGAATGCCCAGTTAAGATAAGAAGATGAAAATTTTAAGTGCCCAGGATAGAGAACAGACAAATTGATCACCTAAAGTATGTCTGTATAGTCTTTGCCAAATTAACTGATAACCATAGGCATCTTTTATGGTCTTTGCTTAAATTAAGTGCCAAAGTGGCAAATGATCTATGCGTGTTCTGAGTATTTCACAGTATCAGAAAACAGATGAAGAAAACATCCAATAAGAACAATGTCCCACTAATAACTTAAAATTTCTACTAACCATTCAAAAACCAGTGTTGCAAACTGACTAGTCCTGCTGGTGAACTGGCTGGTCTTACCGTATGTTTCCGTTCTGTATATCACAAAATCCAATGTTTATAGGGCAGGAAAAATACATGACAGCACCTTCTGCCATCCAGAAGTGTATGCCAGCAAGAACTTGAACTGAAAGCCTTCAGTTTGGAAGTCAGAATGGACAGCAAGGAAGGGTTAGAGCCTCTACTTGGACATTCTTCATTTTCAGGGCTCATATCCTCTGGATGCCAAGTCTCAGACAGGTCTCTTGTTTTGCTGTCCACGGGGCTACTCCCTCCCCAAATCCAGCAGCCAGACATGAGCCCTCCCTACTGCTAAGGCAGTGGAGACAAGTGCTCTGGTTAAAGCTGAGGTAACCCTTGTGAGATCAGCACCACAGCAGTCCCGTGTGGGACCCAGATCTTCATGAATTATATGAAAACTGTTGTCAATAGTAACTGTTGACTACAGAAACCAGTTTAGAAATATGCATGAGTTTAAAGCACTTGAAAAAAGGGCAGTTAAAAAAAGAGCACAAAGCAGATACCGAATGCATTGTATCACATAAATCATAGCAAGTTTTCTTCACAATGATTTTCAAGATGATATCTGAAAGGATCAAACCCTATAGGCATTAAGAAGGGTGTTAGATGCTGAAAGCCATCAGAATCCCTTGATCTATCACTCTGAATACATTATTGCATCTCACTTTCTAACGCTGAAAACGGATAGATTTTCAGATAAAAATTAGAAGAAGCTGAATGGCACTCCCTGTCTGGATTCTTGTAATGTATGCATTTCCATAATGTTTTGTGTGAAGCATTTGGGGGAAAAAATTGCATATATTTATGGTCAAATTACTGGCAGATTCACTTTGCAAATGCTGTAATTTAACTGTTTAACAGTAAATTAAATTTTCAGTTTGTAATGTAAATAAATTATTTTTAATTCAAATAATAGTAAATAAGATATGTATAATAGAAATTCTGTTTAACAATGATAGACTATTTTCACAACAGATAAAATTTACTTATTGCGGCTTATATTTATTGCTAAACAGTCTCACAATAACAGAGATTGTTTCCAGCTATAAATGTGTGATAAAACATTTAACTTTAAAGGTGGAATCTTGTCATATTGATGTACAGTAAAAGAACGTCATAAAATCCTATTCCAAATTGCAAACTCAAGCATAAAATTAACTTATATACTAAGGAGGACATGTTGAAATTACTGCTATATGGTCGGAAAGTAAAGCACTGGTTAAAATTTTGATTCTGCTTAACATATCTTTAAAAAGAAATCCTAAATTTTTTTGATATTTCTAAAAGAATCAGAAAGAATTTAGGCTTCAATTCTGCCAGGATGATGTCTGCTAACAAATGTAGCTACTCTATGAAGCTGTTCTGACTTTAGTCCTCTAGGGTGTGCAGAGGCAGACAAGTTTGTAAGATAAGGGCCCTTATGTTAAAAATTCATAGGAAAGGTCATGTTTCTACCATTTCTGAAGTGCTGAGCGGATCAATGGAATTCACAAAACAAGACAGTAAGACACAGAAATTGTTTCCTGCTGACTGGCACTCCTGGAAGCAGAACTTGGGAAATACAGAGGGTTAAGGATTGCCACCAGTACCCAATTTTGGGACAGTCTTTGCTTCTGGCCTGTGACAAAGCGAGGTCTGGAGACAGAGAGTCTCTATTCCACTTGCAGGAGCGAGCACACGGATACCTTCAAAGGCCCCTAATGAAGTCACCATGCTAAGCTCAGCCCAGATAACCCACTTCTTAAAAAACAGGACACAGTTATGTGGGAACCTTCTAGCGAGCAAGCAAAGGTAAATCCCTGGTAATTAATTCCCTCTGGCGCTGGCCAAAAGCCTTTGTGCCACAGGGAGGCTGGCCATGCCCAGAGCAAGGGGCTCCTCACCAGGCATGGGGGGCACAATTTAAAAGCCCACACTGACCAACACAAGGAAACACTGAGTTGTGCAACACTCCTCTGCTTTGGGTCCTATGGCATGAATGTGGCCATACTAACCCCTGCCTTGTCTGGGGCTGCAGCCAGTCCCACTGGGAGCTTTTCCCTTTGGATTAAGTCCTCAATGTATACCTTTTCGTATCCAGCACAACCTGACCCTGTATTCCAATGGCCAGCAATAAGAAAGTCACAGCAACACAGGGTTTTTCTCACACAATCACAATTAGCCTTTTGATACTTTACTTTCATTTATACCAGAGACTCTTAGCTTGCTTTCTATTTCATCTGCTTTCCAAAGACCAAATTTACCTCCCTTAGCAATGTTTTGCCCCATAAATGAACACTTCATGATAGATGCAGTACTATACCTTACACGTGACATTTCCCGTAGAGCAAAAAAGGCTCTTAAAGAGACTTTGTGACTTTACCCTACTGAAGCCGAAGAAGCCCAGATATAATTAAGGATGGCAGTTGGCTGGCAGTCTCTCAACAGCAGCCGCACCACGTCAGTCCTTTTAAAATCAGCAAAATAAAAAGCAGGTCATTCAGAACTGTGTTTTGGGGCCAGACACTTGCAAGAGAACTGGAAATGATCTAAACTCACAGCCTGGTACCATTCAAAAGTACACCACAAAATAAAATACACTTACTGATGATTCGGAAGTAGAGGTTGTAATAGTTATATTTCTGAAAGCTCTGAATGTTATTTTCTGAGTTTCTCCCTTTCCTGTATAGCCAATGGTTTATAAAAGGCATTTTGTTTAAACCATATCTATTATATACTCATATGTATTCTTTTAAGGATTATGTGAGCTACCTTAACTCATGTAGAATAATGCATTCAACACACATCCCCACTGAAGCTGATACAGGATTAGGTACTAGCTAATATGAGGACTAGCACCAGAGTCTGACCCTTACTGCTGGAAGCATCAGACAGCATCTTAACCTCACAAAGAACCCAAAGTGCTTTACAGATGGAATATGCAGCAACTGATCACTCAGGCTGAGGTGTCCTCAGAAATCTCTCATCAGTTGCACATGAGGTATGCTAAGACTAAAGCTAAGATGGCACATTTTCAAACATAAGCTGAAAATATCTAGAAGTCTTCTAAAATGAGGGACAGTCTAGCTATTAAGAGCAAAATCAGCTCCCATCTTTTAGCTGTTTTAAGTCACTGACAGCTGGTTCAGTCTTCCTACAAGTAGCTCTAGTTTATTTAAGAATGCTTCATTTTGCCCGCACCACCACTTTCCATTTGGTATTTCCTGCTTAAAGGGAAAAAAAAAAGGTAGCTCAGTGAAAATGTAAATTATATAAATCATCTATCAGAAAAAATTAAAACACATACATCTTTACTTGTTTTAGAAATTACAAGAGTTGAGACCCATATCCCTACATACTGCCCCAGAGCTAGTCCAGAGCTCTGCCCACTACATCACACTTCCAGCAAGAATGCTGCAGGGTTACTCCTTGCAGCTTTCTCTGCAATGGAAATATTCCTTGCAAATTCTCCTTTGTTTAGTCAATTTTTAGTCAACTGAATTTCCAAGTGGTCATGTTCTGGTGGATGAAAAAGCTGTTTTGCAAGTGCTGGAGGGAAACATGATTTTATTTCTATATTTGTTTCCCTTGGAATTTAAAAATAAATGTGACCAACATCTCTATCACAAGTTCTGAAAGAAGCTAAATTCTAGACCAAGCTAAAATTTAATTTTAAAAACATCCATTTCTTCCAACAGTGGACACAACAACTTTGTCAAAATAAGGAAGTGAACAGTACTGCTAAAGTGATGTGTTGTCCTGACACTCTGCCTTGCGCTTGCCTGGCTTTCTTCTGTGCATTTAAAAATAACGCAGATACTTTCACACAGAGCATCTCTGTGATGCTTTTCATTTACCTGGTCCTTTGCACTTCCAGCTAACATCTAATGCAGGAGGTCCCACCTCTGTTGTGAAGACATCTGGTTCAGCTTCACAAGTGAGCAAGCTGTGAACTGCAGAGCCTGTGCAGGAGCTGCACTGCTGGAATTTAACAGCAATTTTCACTTAGCTCTCAGCATCCAGAAGCCACGTTGCATTCAAGTGATCCTAACTTAAGCATAAGGTATACAATGCTCAAAAGACATAAAATGAAAAAAAGGGAAATGCTACTTCTGCCTACACTGAGAAATCTGTTGGCAGGGTTGTGTGTTCCACTCCTGTACAAGAGACAAGGCAGTACAATTTTCATTAAGCTTTTTAACTGTGTCACAGCAAAACTGGAGCCATGCCACCAACTTATATTCACCCTCCAGTAAAGACAGCAGCTTGCTCCACCCCTTGTTTGACTTCAAGGATTTTATCCAGAACAGTGGCATTTCTGCAGTGAGAACTGTGCCACTAATGTCATGGTGGTCGAAGTTCAAACCCTGTTTATGAAAAAAGCAAAAGTGTCTAATTATGGCACATTCCTGAATACAATGAATCAACCACAATCAAGGAGCAGGATTTGATAAACTTCTGCCACAAATTCTGTTTTAAAACTCCCTGTTTTCATGTGGAGTGGACACATGAAAATCAAGCTCTGTGGGGGAAAAATTAACAAATCTTTGAAAAAAAAACAAAGCTGCATAATCTGTGGTATGTCAGTTGGTCTTTATCCGCAAAATCCCAGATCTTTGTTTAAGCTACAAACAGACTATAAAAATCAGCTTGCTGGCCTCTCTCCTTATTATCCACATCCCTGCACAAATCAAATGAAGCTTTTGCTGTAAAGCTGATAAAAAACACCACACACATGAGCAAGCTGATGTATTTAAAAAGTGGTTATCATTTCTAATCCTTTCGTCTCTCTCCAGGGAATATCATATTTCCAAGGAACATACAAAATTCCACCACTGAGCACACATCAGCACTTATACTTGTTTTGATTAGGGATTTTCTAAAATAACAATGAATGAAGTATTCTGGCATTATCATTGATTTTTAGCACCTAGGGAAGCAGTACGACAGTCATCCAATTGTTTAAAATCAGTGAATAGCCAAGACCAATTCTGACAAATATTTGCACTCACATAATCTATTTCAAAACCTCAAAAAATGAACTACAGTACCTGGTTTGATATCAGGTGGATGCTTTTGCCATTTATTTGTAGATAACCTCCTCTGTAGAACCCCAGGTGTAACCCAGAACAAGAGAAGTGGTCACAGATGCTAAACTTATGCCTGAGCTCTCTTAGCAGGCACTGGGATTTGTTTGAGATTCAGGGTATCGACTGAGACACTCTCCAGTTCCACTTCTTTGCCAAACAGAGCAATTTCTATTATCTAATGTAGACGTATCCAAATGATATATCTAGATCCATTCTAGATAACCAACTTTAGATTCATTAAAGGCCTGATGCTCATTTCACACAGATGTAAGTCTAGTCTTGCAACTTGCCACAAGCCAAGGAGTGACAACACTTGGAAACCAAGGTGGTGTAAGATTGGAGTCCCACCTCCTAGAATTCAGTTTTTCAAACTGATTTGTTACAGACTTGAGCCAAAAACTAAGAAGTCTGACTTACAACTCCTGCAGAGAGGTTTAAATGTCTCTCTTCACATTGTGCACTTTAAAATTTTGTCCACACAAAGACTGTTTTACAAATAAACCTGCAGCCATGAGTTATGATTTTTAGACTCCTGGATATATACACAAACACACACACACACACACACACACACACACACACAAAGAATACAGAACAAAAATAAGCACTTAATTTAATTGACAAATTTCTGATGGCTGCAGAATGGTGCTTCTTCAATGTGGCGTGAGCACAGTGAGTCTTACATTCATGGCAGAGGTTTGTGTGTCAAACACCATTAACATTTCATGTTGTGTGATTTTTAACTTCTATAACACACCACATGCATTATGCTACTTAGATTCTATCAATTTAGCCATGTCCTAAGAGCCTCACCTTTTACATGAAGGCAGTAGGCCATTTACATTTACAAGCATCATAGGGAGCAGGGTGAGGTAACAGCCCGCTCCCTGCCAGGCAGTGGTTGACCTTGAAAACAGAAAAGGACAAGGAAATGGAGATGAATCTACTAATGCAAGAAGTCTTTGCTTGTCTTAAATTCTTCAGTGTTGGGAAATAGCAGGAACAGCATTTTAGAACTAGCCACAGAAATTTGGGAATTATGAAACATCAAAATAAAATTTACCCAAGGGATTTAGGCCAGTAACATCTGTAGAATTTTGTCCTGTAAATAAGGTCCTTGTGTTTCAATTTTCTCTGATGCTTCTTGTTTTGTTTTTTTCTTTTTGACATTAAAACATATAAAGCAAAAACTCAAGCCTGATTTGCTTCAGAAGCAGCACAGAAAAGTAGCTGTTTGAGAAAACTAAATTTAATTGAACATGGATATGTATTTTAAAGAAATGGAAACAAAATTGACATTAGAAAAGGAGTAACCATGTATTCCAGCAAATTCTCCTCTTTTTAGCTAAAAGAAGTTGTCAGGGTTTTGGGGTTTTTTTATTTGGCAATTTCTGTTATGTGAATAATCAGATAAAACAAATAAAAACAGAAGTAACACCTGTGTAGTCTGACATGAGCACAGACTTAAATCAGATTCAACTTTTAACAGCCACCCTCAGGTGCCTGAGGAATCATAGCAAGGTAATTCAAACACTGTTAGGCCAGTTTTCAATGGACTTCTGTCAGCTGAACAGCTGATAAAAACCATCTGGACGATCAAATACTGCATAGTTCAAGATACAGAAAGTGGTGAATATATGTAAGCCAAATCAGTCTGAATGACAGATCTGCCTCCTCAGTGCCTAGTTTTTTGTTACTGTTTTTGACAGCTATATATATTCCATTTTCAACAGAGTTCAGAAGTCCAGGCCCTATCTATATGGCATTTTTAATTCACATCTACACAAATGTCATGGTATTTCTCTAGGGGGGAAAAAAGTAGAAGCTGATTTTTGTGTCAGCTAATAAAATTATTGTATAGTTCATTCAATTATATTTTCTTAGCCCTGTATCTATATGGATACCCAACAGTTACAAGACAAATGACAGGCATAGATAAGATGATGCAGTCTACACAAGCTGTCACTACTGCCTGAAAAGATATGACTGAAGAAGGGGCATGGAAGAGGCTTGGTCTTTCACAAGGACCTAACAGGTTACCTCTCCTACGCCAAATGAGACAGCTATGAATCACAAACAGTTTAGCCACACAAATCCAATGCACAACTGCCACGTGATTTGAACAAATATTGCCCTTTTCTATCCAATATTTAATAACAGAGAGACACCAGACTTTATCTTCTTCCTCTAAGACGCTTTCTCACCTATAAGAAACTTGGAATTATAGACCAACAGTATCCTAGATGCTAAAAACTGAACTAGTGAAAATGCTGGCTATTTGCATGACAAGCTTTTTCCATGGCACAGATTGGCTCTTTAAATGTGCTTTGATATACAGGTCTGAATTTTCAACTGAACTGGTGATTTCAGCCACCTAATCTTACAGTGACTTTCCACACACATGAGCCATTTATGTCCTCTGCGTGCCTATGACAATCCTCCCCTCAACCATGCAAGTAACTTCCACTGATTTTGTGGAAAATTTGTTGTGTTGGAATTTTGAAAATGAGGGCAACTTTTAGGGCCTCAGACACACGTTTTAGAACATATTCCAAGACCCTGCTGTGGAAACTTGTTGTCCATGTTCACCATCCTCACAGTGTAAAGTGCTGCCTTGGTAAAAAGGAATGGAGATACAGGAACACATGTAAGTAGAACTGATGTTGCAAGCAGACAAACACTTTATTGCAAACATCATGACCAAAATTCACACCATCTAATTCCATCTGAGATGTACATGGACTTCTATTTGCAAGAAGTTCAATCAGAAAGCCTTTGCAGTTGATTTGTGCAGAAGATAACTCTCTGATGAGCCTGGAGGCTCCCAGAACCTGTGCATGTGGAAAGACAGTTTGAGCTGTCTGATATCCATCTCCCATGTGTGGCATTGTTTAGGCAATCATAAAAAGCATCTGAACTTGTCCAATGGAAAAAATCTTACCTGAATTAACTGTCAGGATCTGAATAGATAAGATTTTGATCCTTTGTTAGCTGCATCCCTTAGACCTCCACTTGTTGAGGTGTAACTTCAGTCACCAATCACAGCAGAAGGCAGCAGCTTTATTTAGCACATATAATACATTGTTTGCACAGTATTATCTACAGATTTTGGTTATGAATTAAAGAAGAAGAAGATTCGCAAAAGCAAAAATCTTTAGGACAGTTACTGGACTGTGTATAGAATTTTTTAACCTCCAGGATGATAAAAATGTCAGGAAAAAAAAATGATAGCATGGTAATTTTCCTCATAAAAACTAGAGGCTATATGAGAAAAAAAAAGCTGAAAAAGACTGTGCTCAAATGGAAACTGTCTCTTCTCCACTGATAATATGATGCAGCCAGACATACCACAAAAGATTAGAAGTAACTTGCAAGATTTTATAACCTTTGCTTTTTAGCTCTGTGCTGTATAAAATTAAGTTGTATTTCACACTAGAAAATGGATGGAGTAGGATTAATGATGGCAAGAGAGGATTTTTCCTCCTGTGGAAGATCTCTGAATTCTTCTCAGACCTCAAACAGTACTTACAGCAAGAAAAAAATATCTGATTTTGGTTTTATGGTGCTACACAACTCACAAGAGGCCCAGTTTAGATCATGCATGCTTTCAAACTCCTGGTTACATAGCTAGACCTCATTGAGTCTGATCTTAGTACCAGATTTGATCTCTTAGAATGATAAGCAATTTAGCATGGTATTTGGCAATACTCCAGACCCTGAGAAAACAGCAGTTCCCATGCTATTTCAGCATCTTCTATCCAAAATGAGGCAAAATGTGGCAAAGGTGGCAATACCAGACAAATAAGAACAATGAGTAATAATAAAAGACGAAGTTAACTAAAGAAATAATTTTCTAACTACACAGCATCTTGTCCAAAGCTACAGGAAGGGTGGTCTAAAGAAAAAATATGATTTTTTAGTGAAATTTCAGGAGTTATAACTCAGGGGATTTGTGTTTTCTTCCTGTCATTTATATATAACTAGAGCAAGACAATTCATATTGGACTCATTATTTCCAGAGTTTTTAGAATACTACTTATCCAGGTCATATGTTGTCTATCAGAAGAGGTAAGACATTGGAACACTCAAAAATGAGAGTAAAAAAAACCAAAAACCATCTTGATGTCTACTTTAAACAAACCCCACAGCACACAGAATCACTGTGTTGTTCAGGTGCTAGGTTTCCCTGCATGGCCCTTATTTGCTATAAGCCAAACACTGATCCTCAATTACATCTTAGCAATGAACACACTGAAAAAAGTATTTGTGGTCTGTTCTTCCCCCACCTCCTTCTGCTGAGTTTATCCCCCTGGCAGATATTACAAACTTCTACTATCCCTCATTTTCCCCTGTACCAGATACCCCTCCAGGTCTCAGGTCCCATTTCCCTGGCCAGCCTCAGCAGTGACCTTCTATCTCCAGCTAGAAGAAGAATTTGGTCCTGTGGTAGGGCCCCTGCTGTCTCTTTTCATGCACTGGAGAGGAGGGGATGAAGTAAGTGGCAGGTAATGGTAGCTTGGAGGAGCTCAGATGTCCAAATTCTACAGAAAGAAGAATAAGAAAACTGTTCCCAACTGTGTTTAATTTGTAGACCGTGACACTTTCTGAGATTCTGAAGTGTGGTACTCTTTTAATTCCAAAAGACACTTGTCTGGCCACAGAGATGTAGCACTAATGAACACCTGTGTCCCAATCAACTTAAAAGAAATAGCACAGTCTGATCAAACTTCAAATGAAAGGCAGGTGGTCTTTGGTAAAATTCTGCATAGTAGAGTATTGCTGTTTGAACAGGAAAAGAAGGTCTGGACTGAATCTTGCAGTTTCTTACTTTGACAAAAATTTTTAAAAAAAAGAATCCTAAAACTCAAACCCAGACATATCCAGATACCTTCTAACAGATGGCTGAGTTAGGTGGGATGAATCAGTAAAGTCCTAGTTTCAAAGCATTTCAAGGATCACAGAATCATATAATAGCTAGAGTTAGAAGGGACCTTAAAGATCATCTAGGGATCCTTGTAATTATAAGCTTAAAAGTGCATGGTGAGGGGAAAGTAGGCTCAATGCCTGGAATGTAAACATTCCCAAACAGG
Organism: Pomatostomus ruficeps; assembly: GCA_013400735.1. NCBI lineage: Eukaryota > Metazoa > Chordata > Aves > Passeriformes > Timaliidae > Pomatostomus > Pomatostomus ruficeps. The sequence continues at coordinate 61,048 of VYZT01042229.1, read as the reverse complement.
AAAAACAGATGTTCTTTCTACTAAGAGGCAGGGAGCAGCTCCTAGAGCCAATGCAGCTTCCAACCACATAAGAATTGCGGTCATCCTAGAGGCTGCAGAGAGGCACTTCTGTGTGTCCCATAGCACAGTACTATGCACTGACAGCTTGGGAGCTGGTAAGGGTCATGTGTCCTCACAGAGGGGATCCCACAAGCCAGAGTCCGTTCCTGCCCTCTCCTACTTTTATGTTCTCAGATTATGCAGGATGTGAAGTGTATGAGGGAACTGGGCACTCAGCTGCCATATAGAAAGAACTGTCAAAAAAGAATTGCCTACTTAAGATGTCATGGTAAGTAAAAGCAAAGGAGTGCTGTGGTGTGCTATGGCTAAGTTTCAGCCAGGCACTGCTGCTCCCCCCTCCCCGTCATCGGTATCTGGTTTCTCCCCCCCGGAGGGCTCTGTATTTCACAATTCTTGAATTCACCAAATTCAAACCCCGCACTCCTACCTCATAGGATATTTGTACCCCCCCCGCCCCCTCATGTTGGTGTATATATGTAACTGTAACTCCCCATGCCAGGGCTTCTCTGGCACGATCCTGGTGCTCAAATAAAACATCTGAGGAGCCCCACCGCTTGTCTCTCCTTCCTCGGCGCGCCCATAACATCAGTGGACTAGGTGAAACCCTGCTGGACCTTCGCCAGCCCTCCCACGCCCCCAAAGCAGCCCACCAGCCCCTGGAACCACGAGCGGACACCCAGTGCCCCCGCCGGAGGCATTGCGCCAAAGGAGGACTTTGAAACATCACTACCCATCCTCTCATACCTTTTTATTTTTATTAAATAGAAAATTGGACTATCCTACTCTGCAGCACGTCTAGAGCACTGGGTAGAGAACTCTGATGAGATATACCTTTAGCTAAGCATCTTATGACCTTTCCACCATCCTGAACTAATTTTCATTGCACTTTTGGCAATGGATAAAATTGGGTTGATTTCAAATAAAAGGATGTATTCATGTGGTCCATGGGAAAACAAATAAGAACTTGAGTCACTCGTGACACGTCTTGAGGAATTCAAGGCATCAGATTTAATCATCTATATTAAATATATTATCCCTGAAATAACTTCTTGCAGTTTTGAAGCACCTGAGAAAATACTGTGAATTGGAAACTTGAGGAGGATCATCTTTAGTGCCACTGTAATTGCAAATAGAAATGACAGCAGACAGATGAAAGCTCCTCTGCTGTTTTGAAAGATAAATACATTACAGAAATCATAAAAGCATTTTCAGTGACAGCAACAGAATCTATACAAAAGCTCTGTAAGAATAAACAGGATATTAGCTGAGATTCATTATTGCTGCCTTTGTAGATGTCTATATTTAAGCTAGTTCAGCTGCAGGATAAACCTGATTGCTGTTATTCTCAGTGAGCACAAGGCATCTGAGATGTGAAACAGGAAGTTAGATTTCTTCTGGCAGAAGAAAAAGAAAATGTAACTTTTAAGAAAGGTTTTCACTGATCTAAATCTGTCAATCCCACTGTTCTCAGCAATCCCACTAAGGAAGTCTGAACTACATTTGAAATAGGAAAAAAAATAAAATTCCCTTTGAGGATTTGTAGATATTTTCACATCATCCAAGGAAACTTTTACATGTTTTGTTAAATGATTTGTGTGTTATCTGTCATCCCTACAACATGAACCATGTCTATCATTAATCTGAAAAATAAGCAATGAGTTAAAAAGTTGGTAGTTATTTTTCCCTTTTTAAAATTTTATCAATCAGAGTTAGAGAGAAAATATACAGGCAAAACAAACAAACAAACACATACTCTGGTTTGTACTGACACAGGGAATTCTTGCCATTTATGTAGTGCTGGTAGCTCTGGGCAGAACTCATCTAGACACAGACAACTATGATTTACAATGTTGGTGATGAGGGTAGAGGGACAGATGCCATCTACCTGGACTTGTGCAAAGCATTTGTCACTGTACAACACAACAACTTTGTCTCTAAACTGGAGAGACATGGATTAGATGGGTGAGCCACTCGGGGGACAAGGAATTGTCTGTATGGTTGTACTCAGAGAGCTGTGGACAAGGAGCATTCCTCAGGAGTCTGTCCTGGGACCAGGGCTGTTAAACACCTTTATCAATGACACGGACAATGGGATCACCCTCAAGAGCACCCTCAGCAAGGCTGCAGATGACACCAAGCTGTGGGATGTAGCAGGGCTGGAGGGAAGGGATGCCATCCAGAGGGACCTGGGCAAAACTCAAAAAGATGATCTGGGGGCTGGAGCACCTCTCCTATACAGACAGGCTGAGAAAGTCATGTGTCAGCCTGAAGAAGAGAAGGCTCCTTACAGCACCCTCCAGTACTTAAAGGGGGCTACAAGAGAGCTGGGGAGGGACTTTTTACAAGGGTGTATGTAGTGATAGAACAAGGGGTAATGGCTCTAAACTAAACAGGGTGAGTTTAGATGAGTTATTCGGGAGAAATTCTTTACAATGAAGGTGGTGAGATGCTGGAAAAGGTTGCCCAAAAAATCTGTGGATGCCCCATCCCTGGAAGTGTTCAAGGCCAGGCTGGGTGAGGCTTTGAGCAACCTAATGTAGTGAAAGGTGGTCCTGCTCATGGCCGGGGGTTGTAACCAGATGATCTTTCAGGTCTCTTTCAACCCAAACCACACTATGATTCTATAACTAAATATGGTATATTTTGAAGTATAATAGTAGAAATAAATAACGAGGAAATCTAAGAAGGAGTGGCTTACTTCTGTCCAGAAAATCTAAAACTAAGTCAAAATTTCAGACCAATATTTTGATGGAGAGTGCTAAAGCTCTACTGTGAATTAATGAGAAGATTATTTTTCTTTAAAAGATATAGAACTAGCTGGACACTAGCTTAACAAGGTAATTATCAAATGAAAAAGAACTGTTGTATTGCTGTGAACCTGCATAAAGACTTTCATTATTACTGATGTTTTGGCCTATCTTTATTTTAGAAGACCATGCATTTTGGTATTTTTGCATAAACTATGTTAAGTTATGTTGTCAGAAATAGGAGGTTTACTCATAAGTAGTCAATCAAATATCATCTTTCTTAAACTGCTTTTCAAATAGGAAGGCTACATATGCATGACATTTTACCAAGTTTGTTGTGCCAGAAAACTGGGTAAACTAATAATTATTTTATGAAAAAGCAAAAGTAAAAGTTTCATAAATGATGGTGAGACTCTAAACATATAAAACAGTGTTTTTAATAATGATTTTTCTTTTCCTCAAATGGCTGTCTATAATGGCAAGTATGGATATCTTAATGACAGGTTTACATGAACACTTGTAAAAATTACTGTAAGAGTTACTGGCCTCTGAAAATTTTGCTGTGTGTCTCTTTGACTCATCATTGCATAGGTAAGGCACAAGAGTATATACCAAATGCCTAGTTTTTTCGAACACTATTGACTTGACTATAATTAGTATATTAGGATGCTATTTTCTTTTGCTTCCTTCTTTAGTAACTAAACTAGCTAGACATATCAACTATCATTCCATAAATTAACAGTGACAAAAAAATATAACTATGATGGTATAAAGAAGGAGAAGAGTAAGACATAAGCAGTTAAAAAGCTTCCAAACAAAAAAATCTATAATGTTTTTCAGTGAGAATGTGCCACGATGCAGCGAGTAGGGGCACCAGGCATCCTCCCGCAGTTCCAGGGGCTGCCAGGCTGCTTCGAGGGCCTGGGAGGGCTGGCGAAGGTCCGGCAGGGTTTCACCCAACCCACCGATGGTCCAGGCGCACCGAGGAAGGAGAGACAAGCGGAGGGGCTTCCTAGATGGTTTATTCGGGCACCAGGATCTTGCCAGGGAAGCACTGGCACAGCGTGTTACAGTTACATATATACTAACATGAGGGGGCAGGGGAGGGTACAAGCATCCTGTGAGGTAGAGATGCAAGGTTTGAATTTGATGGGCTTTGTATAGGATTGCAAAATACAGAGCCCTCCAGAGGGAGAAACCACATAGCGGGGGAGGAGGGACACAGCAGTGCCTGGCCATGAGGAAAAACTGAAACCCGGCCAACAGCACACCGTAACAAGAATGAAAATCATACAGTAATGTGCACTTGAAATGTTGTATGTGCTATTGTAACACAGCTGTCTGATGCAGGCTCCCAGCTCTTTTCCTCTCATATTAGAACTGTTCCAAAATTTCATGGTTGTCCCTTTCAATCCTGCTGACTTTTGCTTTCAAATTCAAAGCACACAGAAGAAGTACAGTTTAGATCCCATCAACAGGTCTAGAGAAATGTGTCATGGTCTGGTGAGTAAATGTACCAGTTTCATAAAGACAAATTATATATGCTGTGCAATTCCAATAAACCTCACTTTAAAAAAGTGACAGAAGGGGAATACTCAATTGGCAAGACATGCAAACCAGAAACTTCGCGCTTGCCAGTATTATCTCATTAAAGTCTTGCTTAAAAATGGTTTTAACATGCTCCCTGTAAACAATCTTTTGTTTGCTGTCTCTGCTATTAACTAGCACTTTCAGTAGATACTAAGATGTCTTTAAACAATGAACTTAGACTTGAATGACTATCTCATAAGACCCTATACAAACAAATAAAAATAAAATACTGACATTCTTCTCCTTTCTCGTAGGACATCTAAAAGTTGGGTAACAATGAATGCCAGTCCTTGCTAACTCTCTTGCAGACCCATTAACTTTGTTATTTGCTTTTAACAAGATGCACTTGTGGTGGCCCAGCCCACAGAAAGCTCTGTTCTGTAGACTCTGCCATAGCTCTCACTGACCGCTTCTGGTGAGCAGCTACCCTGCCATTTCTGTCCCAGCTACTGTTCCCCATGGACACCACCCTTATTTCTGTTACTTGTTTTGTGTGCTGCCAGTGACCAGTGCACTGATCAGAATGACCAGGTCCACACACCTGTGTTTGGGATGGCAGAAACTTGCCAAAGAGAAGCATTGATCCTAATTCTAGCAGCTGCAGCAAAAGCCTCACCAAAAGCTAATGTTGCGTTGCAGTGTGCTCAGATGCCAGGGGTTATTCAAACTGAAGCTGACAGCACAATCTTAATCCTGCTTCCCTGTGCATCTGTATTGCAATAATACAGACTGTAATTACATGATCACATATATTTGCACAAATGAATTTGATAGTATACAAATTTACTACAATCTAGATATATGTGTGCACCTTCCTACAATCAAAAGACGTATCAAGGTATATTAATACTTATTTGAAATCATGCAGTCCACAATATATCTACTGACATATTGGTTACATTCTGTTGAAAAAGTTATTGCTAGGAGCAGCCAAAGTTACATTTATTATATCTGCGCTCTCTACTGTAGAATCACATCATCAGACTCTAAATAGGTCTTTAGTCTTTGTTATCATTAAAGAGAATTGATGGGGGGAAAGCAGCTTCAGAAGAAAGCATTTTTGGATTTAAGACTGGCTTAAGAATGGCTGAGAGCATGCATGATGACCTTATTCCCTGAGGGATGTGGTTTCCACATAGCACTCCAGGACTGTCAGATGGGGTTAATTCCTTGACCCAATATGGGAGAAGTGGGTCCAAGCAGGAAAACAAGCTACTGCCAAGCCTGGCTACTGGTTTACTCCAAGGCAGGTCAGCAGCACTGGAGGGGCTGAGACACAGCTGTAGAGCAAAGCTGCAAACCTCACAGAGACTAAAATAAGTGAAAAGGGTGGGACATTGTGTGCTGAATAGTCTATCTTCTCCACATGCCTAGAGCAAAATGAATCAAGCAGGTGTTTGAGGAAGAGGAATTGTCATCAGACCAGGGAAGAGCATTGTCATAGGAACATGACTGGTGCTGAATATGTAGAATAGACTTCTCCAGGACACAGAGGCTTTTCATGGAAGCAAGGGAGAAGAGCAAAGGGTTATTACATCTATGGTATAAATGACATCAGAAGTAAAATTTAATGAATTTTCAGCCCAGGATGGCACACATGGTACCTGGCAGGTGCCTAATGAAGGCATTATCACAAAGGAGGTCCTGCTCCATAACTAAATTCACATTCACTTTTTAGCTCAGTTAAGGAACACTTTTCTGAAGTCAGTGGCTGAATCACCTCGCTTTGATCCGTGATGTGGAGAGGTCTCCAAGCTCACAAACTGTACTCTCTTCACAAGAAAGGAAGCAGATGGACTCCAGGAATGCACCTAATGCATGCCAGCCGTTAACAGGAGGTAGCTCACTAGACTGGGCTGGACCTAGCCTGAAATAAACCTCTGCAAAACATGAGCTGTGTGGAAGTCATGCCCTCAACACTGCAATCCCTACTGTGCTGCATTGCCTGCTGATGTCAGTGTAGCATCCAGCCACCAGCACAACAGATTGGAAATTAAATCAACAAGCCAGCCCGGAGAGTACTAACAGTACAAACTCTACCTTTCTGAAGGTGCTTGGAATGCATTGTCCAGATTTTATCTTTCTATTTAGTCAAGAACCTTCTCCCTACCATAATACAACTACCAAGTTGTATTATGCAGCTACAGGCTGTGCACATTTCACTAAGTTTAACCCTTCTCAGTATAAGATCCCCTCCGTTTCATTTGCATTTTAAAATGATTAACTAATTGCATTAGTTGTGCATGCATAATGGAGAAAAGAAGAATCTTGAACAGAAACAGTCTGGAAAGGAAAGCTATTCCTTTGTTTTCAAACTTAATACATCATTTCTTGGTGCAAGCCCATGTTGTGGTTCAAAATCTCTTTGCCTGGACATTTCCTTTTTTTTTTTTTTCTTTTTTTTTTCCCCCTCCCCATTTTTTTTCTTTTTTTTTTTTTTTTAAGACCATGACCTGGAGCATCCCTTTGGATTACAGAATTTGATGCACAGCCAGCCATGCATGTGCAACTGTCCCTAAGAGCCAAGCCTCAGTAAAAAAGCTGGTGTGCCTACAACCTTGAAACAAAAGCAGCTTTCAAATCAAAGCTAATTTGCCACAAAAGAAAGCAGAGATCCACAATTAGGGAATACCAAACTAGTTTGGGTTCAGAATTGCTTAAAAAAAGTAGGGACTTGATTTTATAAAAGAAAAGTGTATTTTTAATCTCTCTAATAAATATAATTTAATAATGGATGAATAGATTTTCCTTGAGGTTAAACGTGGGGGTAGGGTGGGGGGGTGGGAACAAATAGAGGTCATATCACTTCTTGAGAGGGAAAAAAGTTTTAAAGTCTGTTAGCAACTAAAAGAAGAGAGGGAAACAAAAACAGTTATACAGCAGACTTCTGCTATCATATGTGACATAGAAAATATGTTAGTTTAATGTTCCCTGGATCAGGGTTTCATTTTACCTTATTTTAGTGAATTAAATCATGTATTACAAAGGAATTTGGATCTGATTGAAAGGAACAAGATTGATATCAGGATGAAAAGTAATGCTGTATTAATTCAGGTTCAGACATTAAAGACAAAGGTAAAATTGAATTATACAGTGTTCTAATATTTCTGGACTAGATAAAATTGTATATAAAAACCTTTATCATTGCCAAATGGAGATGGAAGTAATGGATTTTTAATAGATACAACAAAATGGTCAACATCTACTTTCAGGTACCCAGTGAACTGCATGGATGGTGTTGACTCAGAAGCTGCCAGTGGACAGACAGCTGTGCACTGGTGCTTCTCTGCACATATTCCTGTACTATATTCAAAATGGTAAGCTAAGATTAGCCCAACTCACAGATAAAAACAGGTATTTGAAGGTGAATGGTGTGAAAAAGGTAACACTGATAATGAAGGAATAGGATTTTCAAGACCCTCTAGTCAAGGTGCAGGCGTCTCTGGCTGAAGGAATGCTTACTTGTAGGCAGTTTATTCTGGAGCAGAGCTATGGAGGAGACATCCCCCAGACTCTGTGTGTGATAGTGCCCTTCAGCAACAAAATTTCTTCAACCAGTGACTGCTGACTCATGTGTCTTGGCTGGGTGGCAGCAAGGAAACAGCCCTACACAGTGAAACCACAAGGTTGCAGATAGTGCTGTGGCCTTATCTCCTCAGCAGCCCAGAGCTTGCTTGAAATTCTTCTCTTGGCTTTCTCATACAATACAAAACCAAGATACCGACACTCTTAATGACCTGAAACAAGATCCTTCAAAGAAGAGCACATCTGGAACAATGGACCTGGACTAGCACTTTTGCCTGCACAGGCACAGCTGGACACTAGTGTCCTTCAGGAGCCAGGATATTCACAGCAGTTCAGTAGAAGAGTAGTTTGAACTCCACAAAAACAAAGGAATATCATAAATCTCAATCATTCTGTTCCAAATCCAATGCATATACCTATAAACTGTCCTCTCTGATGTAAACTTTTAATACCATCTATATATTGAGTTCATTTGTCTTGAAAAATCCTAAGCAAATACTTCACAGAGACCACTTCTCCGTGAAAATAAGAGAAGAAACAAGAAATGCAAGGTACTGCTTACACTGCTATATGCACCAGAATGAACTTAAAATATTATGGTATAAAACCTATATGGATCAGAATAGTGGAACAGTAAAATGTCAGCAACATTTTAAAGGTAATATAATTTGGAGTGCAGAATTCAATATGATAAAGAATGATAGTCACTGTATAATATCTGAGCCTTCCCATACATAGCAGACTCAAAAAAAAAAATCATTACTACATTAATTCAAGGAAACTTTCAATATGGAATTGGGAACAGTATCTCAGTGGCCAGAATCAGCTTTTGGGTCTATTTCTACTAATCATGGTGCTGCAGCTGACCCAGTTTAAATGTATTTCTATAAGGATTCCATAATTTTTGGTGATGTTGCATGTTGTGTTCTCCTAAGCCATTTAAAAATATTGCACTACAGTAAATACCTAGTGCCTAAAAATAAGGTGCATTGTGTGGAACAGCTCTACTGAACCATAGAAATACAATGTAAAAGTCTTAATAAAGTTTTATTTGTACATTAAACACAAACATGCACATTTTGTGTAATAGAACCTACACTGTATTAGGATGCATTTGACTATATTCTATTTGTGTGTGCATACAGGTCTGCAAGATTAAATTTGTGTGTAGAGGAGCAAATATTCTGTTATCTGAACTGAAAAAAGCTCATCTGCACCCGCAAGCCTTGTCCTGACAGTGTGCTAAGGCCATGAAGTATGCAACAGCACTAACTGCAATGGTAAGAGTAAATGCATAATACAAAATTTATAAATTATTACAAAGTCGTCATAATATAAATGGTCATAAACTTCCCAGAACCATTAGGAATTATGTTCTGAATCACCTACAGCCGAGGATTCAAAAAGAGAAGAAAAAATTTGGCCCATTGTTGAGTTATTCAGTGCTCTATAAAAGGAAATTTGTTTCTAATACCTTCAGGCAATCCATGTGCTCCGAAGTGTTATAGTTTATACCAATTGTGGATAAAACTACTATACTTAATTAAATGCCTCTCTTTGTTTTAGAAATGAGATGACAATATGAAAATACCCTCTTCCACAAAACTTCAATTTTTTTTATGGTGGTGTTTAGGTAATTCATAAAGTAAGGTGTTTCACTTCTGAAAAAGAAACAACATGAGTGAAACAAGAGAAGAGAAACAAAATGAAAAATGCAGAAAAAAGTTCTTGACTGCTAAGGGAAACATGAATATTCTAACCCAGCCTTGTTTCTTACAGGAACTCAGTAACTATGTTAGAACATTCTTCTGCAAGAACAAAACATCCCTTAACTGATCATCTTAAAAATCACTTGATAATATTAAAAGCTGAAGCAAGAACCACTGAATACTTTCAATTTCATGGGAAAAAAATTAAAATACCTCTAGTATAGCAACATTTTTATTTCTCAATATAAAGAAATTAATTTCATATACTGAAGTCAAACATAGTTATTCAGCAAAATAGAATAAGTACTGACCAATTCCTCACAGCTGCCATTACACTATGCACACAAAACAATTAAGAAATTATTTAACCTAAGTTTTAAAATAGTAAAAAGTTGGTTAATATTTTGATGTAAAAAGCTATTGATTTCCATTATTTTGCATGGGTTTCCATCATTTTATTAACATCACCTCCAGCAGAGAAAAAGAACTGAATGCTACATAATTCAGACCAAATCGGTGAACAAAAGCCAACCACAACAAAGGTATTATTTGTATTGGGCATGGAAAAAGACCATAAATCACTGTGATTCTCTCATGTTAATTTTGCCTTTATTCTTTCTGTTTTCTGAATGGACCCAAGACACCTCTAATGTATCATGTTCTATGATGTTATTTCTTCCAAAGAGGGCTTATCACTTAATCTGTTTATACAGCAGCAGAACCAATCTGATCGACTGGGCTTTCAGTGTGCAATTACAATTGTAGACTCCATATAACTGTGCAATATTCATGTTAGGAGTTAGTAGCCCTTACTATATCAGTAGCCCTTTCCCATGTGCCACTTCACAGACATAGGGTCTCCCATATTGATTTGTACGACATGCTTAGTTACAAGCAGAAGAAATCTGGGATCCCCCTTTGTAAGGTGTCTGAAATCTTGCGTTATTTGTAAGATAGTTGAAAAAGAGGCTGATAAAACAGTTTCTATTATAAACTTTTCCACAGAGTACCTAACTGAGGTTGTGTGTGTACACACAGGCAATAGACATGCATGTGGTACGTGCCTGACACTTTGCCGTGAAGCAGCCCTTTGTTGTATTTTGAAGGTATCGATAATTCAGAGGTTCAGGAACACTAAACTAGCTAACAAGACTGCAGCTGGCAGAGGTGAAGGTCTAATTCATATCTGCTAATTGCAAATCAGGAACTAGCCAGAATTATTCCTTCAACACCTGTCAGTAATACAGAGAAAAAGAAAAATGCTCTTTCTGAAGGAAATTGGTGGAAGATTCATGTGCAAAGTCTTGCTTAGCCAGCAATATCAGAAAACATTATTTCTACTATTCAAAATTAGAAATAGTAAGGTGTTTTTAATCACAAAAAGATGAGAAAATTGTTCCAGAACTGGTTGTGATGGCTGAGACTAAACTGAACAGGGGACTGAAAGCTGGCATTGGCTCTGGGACCAGCAACTTCAGGGAAGCAGAGGTGAAGGTCAGACAGCACCCTGATTACTGGAGGCTCCACATCCTCCCCAGGGAATCTCTCCAAGCACCTCATTTTTCTCACTGGTAAGAGTGAACCCCTCAATTTTTAATTTTTTTTAAATGCAATTTAAGGCCTGCATCTCTTCTCCTGCTCTTCATGACTATGGAAACAGACCTTCCCTGATATGTCTTGTTATTTTGTCCCATTTTCCTCTTTCCTTTTTGCCATGTCTTCTCTTCTGTAGACTGACCAACTCAAATTCTTTTTCTTAGTAAGTCTTATTTCAAGACTTTTGCTCTCCCCTGGACGCTCTCCAATCAGACCACATGTTTCTGTACAAATGCCATCGAAAACATGCATTCAGTACAGGCAAAGAAAAGGCAATCCTAGTCAGTAGGAGAGATACAGCTTGTGCTTCAGAATACTAGATTCAGCAAAGCTCAACTGACTGGGAGAAAATACAGATTAAAACTATGCATGAAAATTAAGAATCTGTTAAAAAGACTTCCTAGGATATTCAAAAGATGCAGCTATAATGCAAGAAAGAAAACCACTTTGGCAAAAAAAATTAACAGGAAGACGAAGGCAATAATTAGAAGGAAAAAATCCTGATAATTATGATAACTATAGAAAACAAAAGTAAGGATAAAGAAGGGGGAAATGTTCTGTAAAAGCGTGTTATGAAATATAAAATATTAGAGTGAGATGCTGAAATTGGCAGTGAAAAATCTGTACCAGTAAAAACTAGAGAAAATTGGACCTTGAAATTTATCAAACCTTAACTTATTTTGGGAACAGAAAAACTTTCAACATTGATATATAAGAAGCTTTTTTGTTCTACTTTTGGAAAGAATGTTGATCTTGAGTGAAAAGTGCTTTCTAGTCCATCAGCAAATAAGATGGATCTTAAATAGTATCTATGAGAAGTAAATGTTTTGAAATTAGCAGTTCTAAGGGTTTTTTCATATTTCTATCTGGTTTTACAAAATATTAATTAAAAAAAATAAAAGAACTACTGAGGGAATTTTTAAAACTCACTACTGCTGTGCTGATATTTAAGGGACACTATACAGTCAGGGAACAGTGTAACATAATACACTTGCTTGATATCAATCCAGACAAAATAGTGAAAAAAATTATACAGTATTTAACTGACAGAGATTGAAGTGGAAGGGATGTAATTAATGCCAGTCAACATGGGTTTATGCAAAATAGATCTTGTCAAACAAATCTTATTTTATTCTTTGATGAGCTTACAAAAGTTTGGGTGATAAAAATAAGTGCATGGGTGTAATACACTTAAACACTTGTAAAGCATTGAGCTTACTAGTGCATTACTTATATTCTTACTAAAGTTTATTAATATACAATTTTCATAGAGCATATGTGCAATTGATTGAGAACTCTTTAAAATATCAATTTTAGGAAGTAATTGTTACTTAGAAATCATCAGCTGGAGGGGGGAGGGGATAGTGGTCATCCATGCAATTCTGGACCTCTTACATCTGATTTTAATGGAATTTTTACCTATGTTCTGCAATTAAACTCAAAAGTATTGCCAAGAAACTTTGAAAAAACCCCGAACTAGAATAGTGCTATATAAAGGTGTGGACCAAGGAGTCACACAGAATAATCTGTCTCACAAAGCTAGGCCAATTTACTGTGTTGTACTTGAATGCTCAAATCATGTTTAATGACTGTGATTTCTTGGAGGAAAAAAATAAAGGGAAAAAGAAAGAACATGTTCCTGGAAATAAAACAATCTGTTTCTCTTGGCAAATTTAATTTTCTCTCTAAGAGTTATAGGAGAGAAGCTAGATGACAGTTTTAGAGAAACCTGGGGTGATAATGTAGGCTGCTGGCCCTCAAACCATGTTTTTGGAAATAGTTATGCAAGTGGGTAATGTGGGATGAATGTTCCCTGTTTATTCCCAAACTATGCTTATAAGAAATACCCACTAGATGTAGCTTCCCGCCATTAACCCCTGCAAAAGCTTTTCAATAAAGGGCTACAAAGTTCCCTGCAATGCACAGGTTATAAAAACAGGGACAAGTTCAGAATGAATCTTTTGCAGCTTCCTTGCTGCGTATTAATTAAATAATTTGTAGTAAAATCTAAAATACACCTATGTAATATATTCTAAAGACACACAGGGAAACTTAGATAAGCACTTCAAAGCTGATGATTTTGCCACTTGGCCCAAAGTTGATTTTGAAACTATTGCCCAGAAAACTCTTTTTCTCTCTTTCTTTCTCTCTCTCTTTCTTTCTGTCTTTCTCAGGGGAGTGTAAATNTTTTGAAACTATTGCCCAGAAAACTCTTTTTCTCTCTTTCTTTCTCTCTCTCTTTCTTTCTGTCTCTCTTCCTCTCTCTCTCTTTCCTATTCTGTCTTGCTCTGTCTGTCTGTCTATCTATCTAGAAATCAAGAAATGAAGAAAAATCAAACAAGGTTCATGAACCGAGTAGAGAAAATGAAAAAAAAAAAGGGCATAAAATGCAAAGCATGGTATAGTTGCCTTGTACATTCCAAACACAAACTGCAGTAGAAATTATAACACAAAATACGTATTCAATTATCTGCTACAGATTCAGAGCAACAATAAAACTGAAATCACTATGTTTTCCTAGGGATAGCGAGAGCAAAGAGCTCAAATTGTTCCTTTTGAAATTTCTACTGTGTAACATTATGCAACACCATATAAAATTGGATGATGACAGCCTATAAAAAGTGCCTGAAATTCTCAATATATTCTACATCTATAAGCTTAAATAAATCCATTTTGAGGACTCCATCATATCTACCACACATGAAATTTTTTTACAGCTACAAATGTGATAGCTCATGCTTTTGCTTCCTCACAGCATATAGCTCCTCCATGGATAGAAATCATTTAGAGAACAGAAGAGAAACAGACAAGCTCTAATTTTCTGTACAGTGGCAACTGCATTCATTATGCATTACAATAGCACTTTGCCCTGAAAGAGTTAATTTTCTAGCTCCTATTCTCTGCAGTGCTGCATAAACAGTGCACATTATTCTTACTGAGCATGCTTCATCTTTCCTGTCTCCACAGTCTTGGGCTGTCAATCACCTGTCAGTCCCTACCACATCAGCACAGTGCGCATCACCAGGCTGTCAGCACAGCAGCTGATGAGACTCTGCTAAGAGCTGTCAATCAAACTTGTTTCTCTTATCTGTTCGGGAAATATTTTGTCTCTGAGAAACAAAGAACCTGGGCAACAATGGATCAGAGTCTAGTATTTACTCTTTTACAGGGATAGAAGCCTCTTAACAGGAAATGAATGCTTTATCCACAACAAGAAAACAAAAATTCTGCTCCATTAGGCATATTTTCTTTTTGTTTTGTTTTGTTAAAATCCTATTTATTTCTTGACCAAACAAATCAGGGCATAATATATTAAAGCAAATTTCTTTTTGCTCTCACTGCAGAATGAACTTCATGTGTTTGCTGCTTAGTTTCTGTTGACTGTAATTCAGTGCAGCATAAGACAGGTAGCATCTCTGGGTTTAGGAACCTTTCATTTTCTTTAAGCATTGGAATGTGTGAGGTTTCTCTCTATCTCAGGGTAGCCAAAAATCCAGACTAGAGAAACACATAATTTACACCTTTGTTAACTTAAAATATATCTTTATTTTCTGCAGAATTTCTCATTAAAATTTCTACATAGAATACAATAATATGAGTAAGGTTCATAGATAATAGCAGACCAAAAGAATAGCTGAAGGGTACAAGCAAGTAGGAGAAAAACACCTTTTCAGTGGCTGTTTGAAAGAAGATACTATCTTCTTTCTGGAATGCTGTGCCAGGGAGAAAGAACTGCAGTAGGTAAAGTTCTTGCATCCACAGAAATCAAATACTGAACAAAGACAAAAAGAGCTGCAAAGATGGGCACAGCAGCTATTTCTGGTCTGACACAGAACCTCTGCATGAAAAAGTTAAGCTGGGCCTTCAAGTCACATCTATCCAAGGCACAATATCATTCTGTGCAGATAAATGGTCTAGGTCTAACAAACCTGGCAATCAAATTAATCAACACCAGTGGATCACTCAACTAACAAACCTCTGCTCTTCCCAGGGCATAAGGAAGTATCTTTACATGCTGTGCCGTGCAGATATAGGTATATTTAAAGCTAGCTCGAGTATCAGTACATAGTCCTGTCTTATGTGAAGCAAAGTAAACATAACCCAGTGACTTAAAATCCCCATTTTGAACCATATCTATTTTTCCCTACAAATGAAAGAATCTCAGAGCTGAGTCAAACAGAAACATTGAGAACAGCAAAGGGAAGAAAACTGTTTTCCTCAGTATAGAGAGGAATGCTGTAAAACATGGTAAAATGAGTGAAAGACCTAAAAATATTTTGTGTGTTTCATAAAGCTTCAGTTTTGAGCTGTGAAATTAAATAAGCAACTTAGTTTTCTGAGACAAAAACAAAAAAAGAGGTGAGTTTACAACCCTTACAATCTCTTGGACAAAACTATATATTAAAAGTTAAAACAAAAGGGGAGTCAAAGAAGTAATTTTTAAAAAAATCTTCTACCACCTACACAAACACTGACTTACAGGCCTGCTCTGAATATTTGCATTGGCTGTGGGATTGGACTGTTCAGGTAAGAGCAGAGGGCAGAGAGAGCAAGCTGGGAAACAGGCTATGACAGGAAACTCATGGAAAGGAAAAGTTTAAAGCAAGCACAGGGAAAAAAAACCCAAAGGAATTTGGGAACTGCACTCAAGATTAGTTCCCAGCAGCCTCCTATAACACTCTCGAGGGGCTTTAAAGGAGGAACCTGGGGCAAAACACCATGCTTCTTCATGTCTCTGATGGCTTAACACAAGTTCTGGATAGCCCCTAAGAAGGAGGAGGGAAAAGGACTGGGAATTGCTATAACCCAGAGAAAAATGAGGCCACGGACAAAGAGGTTTTTATCCTTTCCACACATGACACACACAAAAGGTTTTTTTTAATTTGTTTGTTCCAAAAGAGAATATTTTAGTTCTCAGAAGAGGGAAAACAGTGCCCAAAGGAAAAAAAATAAGGTGGCCACCACAACCAATGTCAGAGATGTAAGCAGATCTCTCACAGGCTCAAGCAAGACAAAGGCAGGCAATTTTGACCTGAATCCTAGAGCAAAGGCAAGAGGTCGGCATCCTTCATCACCTTCAACTTTATAAACAACTTCTTAAAGGATGCCTATTTCTCTTTTCCTGGGCCTTATTTTGGTTCCCTCCATTACTGTCTGTGCCTGCAAGAGTAAGAACAAACAATTTGTCTTTTCTCTTTCCTTTCTGCCAGTTCCAATGTGTTCAATGCCCTCTACATCCTAAAGAGCATACACACTAGGCAAGGAGGCAGGTGTCTTGCTGGAGACAGCACAGATGAAGAAAAGGGCACTTTTGTTCCGTCGCTTTCAAAACACCGTGTTTGGTGTGGCAACCACGTGCCATACTCCGGCCCAGCTAACAGGAGCCACAGCTCCTGGTCAGCAATCTCACTGGCTTGGAATAGAGGTACAGGGTGCTGTTATGGTTTATGGGAGACACAAAGTGCATCCATAAGAGAATAGCAGAGCAAGAGCATGGCTTGGGCAAGCAAAACAGAGACCTGTAAGGAGAGCAAACGGCTCTGTTCTCAACTCTAGGACACAGTTTTGGACACAAACTTTCCAGCTAGGAGGAGAGAGCCACTCAACATGCAATCCCCCACTCTGCACCCACCACGATCAATGCCGAATGTGTCCCCAGGCAGGGACCCGGACAGCACAGAGGCCCCCAAGACTGCTCTCAAAGCCTTCTCAGAGGGCAATGGAAGTCTCAAACTGGAACACCACACGCATGCTCTACAGAGTTTCTCTAATTTGGAATACTGCTCATGTAAAAAAGAATCATTAATACTGTAGTTCAGAATTACATAAATATTAACTAACAAAGGAATGGAAATACGAATCAACAGCAAAGGGCCCTAAATGCAGAGCTTCAATTCCAGACACTGAGAATAAACCAAAAGCAACCGTTTGTGTAGAGGTCAGAAATTAAAACCAGAGGAAAAATCCTGTGAACTAGTCACTTTTAAAAACATGACTACAGTAACTTGATCTTTCAATCATTCTTATCAGCAACAATGCTAAGAATCACTGTATTACCCCATGCCAAACTCTCCCAGTAACAGCCAATACAACCATTATCAAACATTTGTGACAAGAGGAGTATTTTACACTTTGACAAATTCTTTCATATGCAGCACTGTTTTCCAGAATCACAACTCCCTTTGATCTAACTGGACATTAATTGCTTTTTTGCTGATGTATCTGTGCCTTCTGGACTGATAACACAACTAGCAAATCTGATATCTGACAAGTTGACTCAACCTAATCAGGACAGATCAGCTGTTACCAAGGTTGCTATGGGCTGTAATTTGAGGACCTTTACAGAGTTATCACTTGCTCTGAAAGGCAAGAAACTGTAATTCTGTCAACACTAATCCCAGAACATGCATTCAAAGTGGCTGTTATTTTTTCTCCAGAAGAAGGTAACACTTGTCAAATAAATACCTGAGATAATTGATAATAGGAATTAGAAGTATGTGAGTGATACAGTGACAATCAGTCACTCTCATGAAAAACAAGAACCTCACAAGATTCAGAACATTAAGTAGAGAGCACAATCTGTCACCATGAAGCAGGGGTCACTCTGAATGGAGTGAAACAATTGGCAATGCAGTTGTTCAATGTTTACTTCTCTCTCTCTGTTGCTTGGTGCTAAAACTGAGTGAATTATTCACTTCAAACAATTTGTTTGATGAATTTTATCCCTTTTTGCTGCTCAGCATATGCAGGCAATGGATACCAATGCCATCAGATTTATTCACTACTTCACTTTTATTCAAGTTTTCACTTAGTGCTTCGTTGAGAGTATTCTACACTTCCACAGCTGTTCAGAGAGCATCCAAGGCTGGTCCTTAATGCGTGCAAGCAGCATAGATTCCCACACTTGATGGAATAATACTTAAGTACATCAGCAAGGATATAGCTTTTAATTTGCTGTTTTTCTGATCGCCCTTTAATTTTGGAAGCCCTTCCAGCAAAAATACTGATATTTGCTACCAAGCTCCTTTTCTGTGAACAATTTTTCCCACAAGACTCAACACTCAAATATTTGCAGAAAACAAATTAACAAAGAGTGCAAGCACAGCCACGAAGCACGTTAATTGAAAAAAAATTCCAAAGATTATATTTTTTTATTTGCTTCATTCCACTAGGAAATAATTTATTTTCATGTAATAAAATTCAGAGGAATTCCATAAAAAAATGGATTCCCAATTCATGGAGTTCTTTAATGTAACTTAATAGGCACTGAATATACACAAGTGACTTTGTCATTGCCAGCATTGCATCTGTCTTGTACAGGTAAACTGTTTTTAGAAACTCATACTTAACATTAGAACAAAAAATATACATTTCTTACTGTATCGCTTTGGTCCATCTTCCAAACAAAATGAAAGTGTTAAGGTTGCATCATCTTCAAAAAATTCAGTTGCAAAGGCATCCCACCAGAGGTTGTCACTATCCTAGGAAGCAACAGATCATTCACTTAACAGGAGGCAAAATGAAAATATGTTCATCTGTTGTAAAAGAAATTCAACAGGATCACACCTAGTTTGGCTTCTTCACCTATGGTTTTGGGGTGCAGATGTCTATATGATATTTCAAACTAATTTTCCTAGATAAAGTTCTAGTTCTATTTTAGGAAAAAACTTGAACTGTTTAATTTACTGTACAGTAAACTATCTTTCATTTTATCAAACATATTAAATATGTAAAAGAAAAGTTTCCACAAAGATTTTTTTTTCAAATGTTGGATATAGTTTTATAAATCAGTTGCAAATAAAACAATAATGACTTTTCCTTCATTTTCTCGGGTGTGTGTCTCAAATGCTTGGTCCTAGTAATGAAAAAACCCTCAGTACTTAGTTCTACAATGCTACATAACCTCATCATCTGCATGAGATGACAAGAAAGTTATTTAGAAATTAAATATAATGGCCATTCCACTCCAATACATTTATTACAAATAAAATGCTACTGCAGGTTGATTAAATACACGGTAGTTACTTAAATGTAATTGTTGTGAGAAATCTTTAAGTGTGATACAAGAAGTAAAAAAAAATGTTAAGATGACTTGTGTATACTTAGACTTACAGTAATACATATAGCTGGAACATGGCAATTATTAAAATAGTGCACAATGTAAAACATACACAGACACAGCACTACAGGTAGTTTCTTGGCTTTAACAATTGAACAAGGCATTTTCTGACCTGGATGATCAACAACAGGCACCCAAACCTCAATGTCTAGCAACTGAGCAAGTGTTTTCACAGGAGCTGGGCAACACAAAACCCACCAAATGTTTCATTCAAAACCTATGGATATATTTAATAAACAGATTAGAAAATTTTGGTATAGTCTGTGCTCCTTTGAGGCCCTGAGACTTAAATCACTTGTAGCACCCAGGGTCAGTAACAAAGCTGGAAATACTCTTCTGAAGATGATCCAGCTGCACTCCTCAGAGCCACTCTATCTCACTCACAACACCTTCCTCACAGTGTGCAAGGCCAGGTTCATTCAGCACAGTGAGGCCTGAGCACCTCTTAATGCCTGAGCAATATAGATCTAAGCCAGAAAACATTTGTTTGCTTCACAGGAAAAAAAATCCTGAGATAAAATGCCAATTTAAAAGAAAATATGCATCTATCAGCGTTGTTATTTACACATGCAATCGGAGGATTATGTATGCACATACATCTGGGGATTTTAGTTCTGCTGCTGTATTTCCTGATGATGTTCCTTTTGGATTTCACTCTAAAATGTTGAGCCAGGTATACTTCCTGCCTCTCAGTTTCACTTTGATTTTTGTCAAGCATCCAATGGAGAAATGGTAAAGACGGGATTTAACAATCTGGTTTCTACCAGAGACCCTAGAAAGACTTCTTGTCTGAGTCAGAGCCTGTAATACACTTTCCTTTCCAAGGCTCATTCCACCTGGCAGTGACAGGACCATACAGCCCTGCAGTTCAGTCACAGAGAGGTATCCAAGCTGTCCCCACATCTTAGAAATCTGCTGTCACAGAGATTTGTTGCTCTTGCCTGATGAGTGTTCCTGTGTGCAAACACTGCTGTGTTGAGTAGCCAAGTAGCCACACCAGTATCACGAAACACACAGTGGTATGAAACACACACACAGGCGTCTGGCACACCTCTGCGTGGGGCCCTGCACTCAGCACAGCCTGCTGGGCTGCATTATGAGCCCATACAGGAGAGCATTGTCCCACAAGCAGCTATGAGCCACCACTGTGCCATCTGGCAAAAGAGAGGCTGCAGTACCATATAACCTTTTGGGCATACTTGTCATAGGGAGGGAAGAGCAGGGGAAGGATTTTAGCAATGCCACATACCACATTTGCAGCTCTTTGTAATGCAGCAGAGTATCACTGGAGCTACTCAAGCAGCATCCAATGACATGGGAACAAAAAGGAGTGCATTGCATAGCACATGCAACAGATAGAGAAAAGCAGGGAAGGCGCAGGGCCTCACCTCAAAACCACACATATTTGCGCTCATGCTGGCTTCCAAAAAGTCTTGAAAGCAAGGAAAATGTGGAAATGGAATTATTGTGGATTCCCTCTCTGGTTATATGAAATATGCACACTCTCTCGCAGTTTGAACACAATCCAAGGTCTTTATCTTAAGCTTTTGCATGTATTAGGTGAGGAAGAAGGAAAAAGGCAAAATCCAACACCCTCCCCCAGAAAGAAAACCCGACCTTAAAAAAAGAATATATAAATCCTGTCAATCTGGGATATGTTCTGCTGATTAATTTTCTGCCCCACCCCTGTCACAGGTGGCCCACCTACTCTCAAAGCCAAATGTGAACAAAACCAAATGAGGTGTCCCCCGCCAAACTGAAATAGGATCCAGTTATTAAAGAAAAGAAATCACTTTCTTTTTTTTTTTTTTTCCCCAAAAA